>JADBJO010024949.1:0-12500 GCA_016801955.1 Conus betulinus
CTGGTCCCTCATTTTTTTTCTTTGCTGAACAGGGTTCACAGACTGTTGCAAACGTGTTGACAGGACGACCACAGCAACACATTAAAAATTCTATCGTACCTGAAAACAACAGAAGAAGAAACAACCAAGGAGCACCACACCACCGACCACCCACCACCACTACACCACCGCAACCACACGACAACAACAACAGCAACAGCAATACCACCACCACGCAACCCCATCAAAAACAACGACAGCAACAGCAATACCGCCACCACCACCAAAACAACGACACACAGCAACAGCAATACCACCCCACTCACCACCACCAAAACAACGACAACACCACACAACACAGCAATACCACCCACCACCACCACACAAACAACCACACAACAACATAAACAGCAACCAAACGCAATTACCACCACCCAACCACCACCACCAACAACAACAACAGTAGCATGGTTCAGAACACCCATGACCAACATACAGAAAATTGTATGGCACTGGTCGTGCCTAGCATGTGGGATGTTGTTTTACAATCTTTGCTTTGAGCGAATGTCCATAAGCTACAGCAAACGGGATTTTTTCTCTTCGGTGGATCGAATAGGTAAACACTCCACAGATATACAAACACGCCACGCGCTGTCTTTGAATAATCAACACACACAAACGCACCAGCCCCCCCCCCCCCCTCCTCACCCACATTGTGGCTGATGAAGAATCAACATGATATTTCACACATTCAACCCTCAGACCAACTGCACCCCCAGCGTTTTCTTCCTCTCTGTCTACCAGGAATGTAGAGACAGCCATACAATGTAGGTTGACACCAACACAACAGACCTTTTTTTGGCCGTCCACAGCGCATAGTTGTGTGCATCATCAACTATGCACAGAACATGGAAAAAAAAAAAACAAGGGAACGGTGGGGCTCGCCTATCGCCCCACTAATTCTATTATTCCACATGGTGGGGGTTTCAACAAAATGAAAATCCAAGTGTCTTTTTCGAAGATTTCTACAGCATTTGAAAACGGGGTACTGAAGCCAGATTTTTAGAAAATTTTAGCGATCGTTTTCGAGGCAAATGGAATAGTTCTCCAGGCGATGTTGGGTGGGTGCTATTTCCTAAGCCGTCATGCCAAGAATGGTGTCTGGTCGTTTGAATATACCTGATTTGTATGTAACGACAAAGGGAAATTGTTTTTTTTATCTATGAATTTGCAGTGCACGCGGCCCCCTTTGTATGTGTATGTGTGTGTATGTGTCTGTCCTGTCTCTCTGTTTTCTCTCTGCCTGTGTCGCTGTCTATGCCTGCGGACGTGCGTGAGAGCATGCGCGCGTGCGTGCGTGCGTGAATGTTTTGTGGTGTGTGTGTGTGTGTGTGTGTGTGTGTGGTGATGTGTGTGTGCGTGTGTGCGTGCGGCGTGCGTGCGTGCACGCGGTGTGTGTGTGCGTGTGGTGTGTGTGTTGGTGTGTGTGAGTGTGTGTGGTGTGTTGTGTGTGTGGTGCGTGTGTGTGCGTGTGGGTGTGCGCGCGCGTTATGCGCTTGCGCGTACCTTTGTTTGTATTACTGCGCTGCAGTGCCGTATGTGCCGCGTACGAGCGTGCGCGTACACTTAGTAGCTACCACAATTCTCTTTCGTGATATAGCTGTTTCCAGGAAATGAGTTATCTATTTTTTGGTGGGAGGTCATCATCTTTCGCCTTGCCCTTGATTTATTATGTGTTGTGCTGAGTCCTTCACGATGAGAGAGTGGCTGCCCGGATACCCGCATAGAACTTGACAACTTGTGTAGGGAGGTGAACGAAACTTGTAGCCCTTGATTTATTATAGCCGCATTTTTTTTTTCTGAGAGAGAGAGAGAGAGAAGAGAGAGAGAGAGATGAGAGAAAGAGAGAGAGAGACACAGACAGAGGACACAGACACAACGGAGAGAAATGAGAGAGACTGAGACGAGAAGAGACCAAAGAGACATAGAACAGGATAAAGCAGACAGATAGACAAAGAGAGAGACGAGAGAGGAGAGAGATAGAGAGAGAGAGAGTCGGTGAGACAGACACGTAGAAGAGAGATAGACAGAGACAGAGGACAGGAGCAGACAACAGACAGACAACAGACAGGCGGGAAAGATCATTCTACCCATGGATTCCTATAACTGCCATGACCATTTTCGCCGCACAATGTACGTGGACAGTGTACTACAGCAGGAAACAAAGGCCTTCTCGGCTCACGTGTGACAGCCTGCCACAGAGGCCACGCCACTTCGTCAGTCCAGGGGAGATGATCCAAGATCACTCGTCGATGCTAAAGAGAGATCGTGGTGCAAAACAGAGTGAGAGTGTAATAGAAAGAGCTACTGTTTCATTTCTCAGTTCTCAGGATCAGACACCACAATGTCAACTGATGGTTAATTGCGTATTAACTCTATAGTGTGTCACAGTACTTGTGTGTGTGTGTGTGTGTGTGTGTGTGTGTGTGTGTGTGTGTTGTGGTGTGTGTGTGTGTGGTGGTGTATTGTGTGGTGTGCATTTCTCATGGCAGGCCTGTGGGAATATTGGCATAGCATGTGTGTGTGTGTGTGTGTGTGTGTGGGTGTGTGTGTGGTTGTGTGTGTGTGTGTGTGAAAGAGAGAGCGAGAGAGAGAGAGAGAGAGAGAGAGAGAAAGAGGGAGAGAGTTTCCACCTACTCTATGGACACATGCCCTCTTTCCTTTTAAACAACAACATTTTAGAAATGTTAATTAACATCGAAAATATACAGCACGAGAGTGGGAATCAATCAATAGACAATAATAAAGCCTAGTGAGTCTAACGTTGAAAGCAGATTATGAACAGAAACATGTGCTGTCCTCCAGGGGACCAAGTGACTTTTGTCAGGGCCTTGAGCCATCTCCTCCTGTACTATTTAAAAAGCCATGTGAATTGAATAGTTTACAGGCAAGGTTGCCAACGCTGAACGTTATGTAAAATCTAATCTGTCCAAGCTTCTAAAACTGTGTGCAGCAAGCGTGGCCCCTGGATGTGGAACACACCCAGTTGATTCCGCTTGCAGGATAGGCACCCACAGCCTGTGGAAGTGGACAGTGTACTACACAGCAGGAGCAAAGTCCTCTTAGCTCACGGTGTGACAGACCTGCCAGAACAGAGGCCACCACTTCGACCAGGGGAGATGATCCAAGAATCACTCGTCTATGCTAAAGGAGAACCGTGGTGCAACTGATTGAGAGTGTATGAATGGGAGGCCCTCTACAGGGTGTATATAACACAGCCTGACATAGGTTCATAAATCACTGAAGTATACAGGCTCCAGAATGAGAGGCCCTACCAGAGATGTGAAACAGAACCTGACATAGGTTGATGCATCACTGAGGTACACAGGTTTCCAGAACCAGAGGCCCTAACAGGGGATGTAAACCCACGACCTGACATAGGTCGATGCATCACTGAAGTACACAGGTTCCAGAACAAGAGGCCCTAACAGGGGTGTAAAAACACGACCTGACATAGGTCGATTTGCATTACTGAAGTATACAGGTTCCAGAACAAGAGGCCCTAACAGGGTATGTAAACCACGACCTGACATAGGTTGATGCATTACTGAAGTACGCAGGTTCCAGAACAAGAGGCCCTAACAGGGATTGTACAACCACGACCTGACATAGGTCGATGCATTACTGAAGTACACAGGTTCCAGAACAGAGGCCCTAACAGGGGATGTAAACACACGACCTGGACATAGGTCGATGCATTAACTGAAGTTACCACAGGTTCCAGAACAAGAGGCCCCTAACAGGGGATGTAAACCACGACCTGACATAGGTCCGATGTTGCATTACTGAAGTACACAGGTTCCAGAACAAGAGGCCACTGAGGGCCCTAACAGGGAATGTAACCACGACCTGACATAGGTGTTGATGCATTACTGAAGTACAGTCCACAGGTTTCCAGAACAAGAGGCCCTAACAGGGGATTTAAACCACGACCTGACATAGGTTGACAAATCACTGAAGTGTACAGGCTCCAAAATGGGAGGCCCTACCAGGGGTGTGAAATGGAATCGGACATAGGTTAAGATAATGTAAATGTTGCTTATAGCCCAGGCCGACCGCAAAGGGCCACATCAGGGGCTGTCACCACGTTAAAATCAACTCAGAAGATCATTTATGCACACAATTCTTTAAAATAAATCGAAAAATCTACTCGAAAGTTGTGTTAAAATCTTTTCACTGTCAAATCTCATCCGATGAAAAATGTTAATCTCTTTCAAAAACCTGAAAGATCGCGTCAGAGAAGAAACGTCTCTGAACAAGGTCTGTCTCTGAACAAGGAATCTGCTGTAAAATGTTTGTGTCTCACATCGTGCAAGTCCCAACACTCTAAAAGAACATGTTTTCATTGTGAGAGGCACATGACTGGGAATGCACCCATGGAGCTTCTTCACCTCTTTAAAAGGTAGGAATGGGTAAAATACGAATGGCCGGTGTGATGAATCACTGAAATACCAGGGTACAGAATAAGAGGCCCTACCAGCGAAGTAAAACAGAACCTGACATAGGTTGGGGAATCACTGAAGAATACATGATCCAACCACCTTAACAGAGAGTTTCAGAAGAGGGAGAAACACGTGAATTAAACAATTGTATTAGTTATTTCGTGTATTTGAAATCTGTAGAATCATTTGGAATGAACAAGAAGCCAATACTGTCTGTCTTCTTGACAAAAGTTACACCAATGCAAAAACAATGTTTTAGAGAATAATAGTCATGCCGTACCTGTGCAGAGTCTTCTTCTGCCTTCACAACTTCCAAATATTTCTTCTGGTTTTACACCCAACATGAACTGTGTATACTGTAAAGTTTATAACAAATACATCTTCTAACTGGACTAAAAAAAAGGTATAAATCCATATGTCATAGATTACACTTACAAAATCACTGAAAATAACCTTTCTTGGCTAGTCCATTTGGTTCTTTTTTCCCCAAGGTTTCAGACTAAGAATGGAGATGGTCCCGTGGAAATTTTCCTCTGCAGGCAGATCTGTAATGTACTAGCAAAGTGATCTTTGTGTTGCGGAAAATTTTTCAAATATCCCGTAGAAGAAAAGTGCCACGAATCGGCCACTACACAGAGCACAGAGCAACTCTCTCTCTCTCTCTCTCCTCGCTCTCTCTCTCTCTCTCTGTTTTACAGACTTGAGTCTGCTTTGCTTGTCACTGCTTGTGCTCCGCCCTGTTCAGGTGGAGTCTGACTGCTTCACACTGTGCGGCGGTGAGGCTGTCTCCCTCAAACCGTACAGTGAGGAGTCTGTCCGCTGCACGCTGTGTCACTGTGAGTCTGCTGCTGCCTTCGGTTTGTCAGTGGTCAGTCTGTCTGCTTTAACACTGTCGTGATACGTCTACGTGTTTCACTTTGTTCTGATTCTGTTTGTGTTCTTTTTTGCTGGAATGAAGACAGCGTATGACTAAGTATCATCTGTTTGTCATTGTATCAGCCATAGAGTACTACCCTCGTCTGTGCCCATGCACTTCTTCACTTTAGTTGAAACATTGCTGTTTCTCACCGTGAGGTAGCTTTCGGATGGCCCCAAGGGTGATTGCAATGTGACATTCGAGGTTCCACCGTTTATTAATTGAAATGCGTGCTCAGTGAAATGTTAGGATAAGCAGATCAGTCTTGGGCATACATATCAGTGGTTTCAACCAGCTGCTGTGGCCAAGTTGCTCGTGTTGCGGACTCCCGGTTGTTGGGTGGTCGCGAGTTCAGTCCCATCAGAGCCATTATTTTGTATGATTGTTTGCCCCGACAGACTCCTACCCAGAGTGGAGTTTGCTGTGGGCTCAATGGGGAGCACTGGGACCACACAGCCGAGTTTCATCTACTTCATGGATGTGTCTTTGAGAGTGCCGCTCAATTTCTTCTCTCCAAACTGCAGGTATCTGTATATCGCGAGCCTGGTTTGAAGCCTGGATGTATTTGAAAATTAAGTGGTAAATAAGAGCCCTTGACATAAAATGTCAAGGGGACAGCTCTGAGAATGACCTGCATCTCTCAGGGCAGGAACAAAACAAACTATTACAAAGCATTTACAAATAGAAACACAAACTACTGGGATGGTAACTATCTTGATTACACTTCTAGAGTTTCCGCACGTACGATTCTGGCCCTGAACGGAATATCTCATGCAGACCAGTGTTAAGCTCTGCCTGCGACATTTCTCTGGGTAGGTCGTTGAAGGCCTCTCTTGCCTTGCCTGTGAATGGCTCCACGGCTGTCTTGAATCATGTCTGAGCCCAAAATAATGTGCGTGGAAATCGTCATCGTCATGACTGAGCTGATGGTCTAGCTCTCCGAGGGGAGACGATTGAGGACGTAAGGGAGGGAAGAATCTGGCATCTTGTCTCCCACATTGTCAATCGTTCCCTCGAACCAAAACCTCTCTCTCTCTCTCCTCTCTCTCTCTCTCTCTCTCTCTCTCTCTCTCTCTCTCTCTCTCTCCGGATTCCATAAATCATAAATCGGATACCCATTGTTTCTGTCCTCCCCCTCTTCTCTCCACCCCCCCCCCACCCCCATTCCCCCTTCTCCCCTCCCCATCCCTCCTGGCCTCTCTGTCTCTTGTCCGTCTCTCCCTTCTCGTCTTTATCCTTCCGATCTCTTCCGCCACCTTCTGCTTCTCATTCACATTCTTTTACTCATGTCACCTTCCGCAAATCAAAATCACAAGCAATATTTTGCAGATGTGTGCCGGCGAAGAGTTGATTAGAAGTATTGCTTAATTAGGGTATGGGGTGCGCTCGAGAAGACTGAGGAGTGAGAACTCATATTTGGCGCTCTAATACAAAAGGATCACTGAAAAAGATCACTGAGAAAAAAAACAAACTTAAAGGATCGACCTACACAGTGGGGACATTGGAAAAAAAAGCAATACCAGGAAAGCTTTCAAGTTTTTTAAAAGACTTCACGAAACAAAAGCAAAATCAGCACAGTTCATGACAAAGGCTGCAACTCTTTCGCACAAAGAAGAAGCCTACACACTTAGATCTCGGTTCCGACACTCACCAAGAGTTATGCCTAAACATCAACAAAATAATCTTGTCCGTTTTTGAAGCAGTTCGCCTATCCTGATATCGAATTTTAAGTATTAGTGTCTGCGCACCACAAAAAAGACAAAAACAACAAAAAAAAATTAGACAAACGAATCACAAGACAAAACACGACGCGTTCCGACCTCTTAGGCCTTCTTCAGGCAAGATGCAAAACACTCAGGACAACTAAAAATGAATGAGCAATCACTTGTTTTCATCCACGTCAATATAGGCGTTGATTCGTTTGTCCATTTTTTTTTTTTTTTTTTTTTTTTGCGGTGCACTAACACTAATATTCAAAATGTGTTTAGATTTCCGCCTGCAGTCGCCTCACCTTGCAACTAAATCATATTCTGATATCGGATATTCATTGCGTAGGTATGTATTCTACATCCAGCTCCACTTTCACAATCAAGCTTTTCTAAACTGTCTTTTTTTTTTTTTTTTTTGGAAAAGAAGAGATTTTTTTTTTGGAAAGAACAGATATTATGTTCCGCAGAGAATACAAAGAGATGACAGGACAAAACACGATGTATTTCGACCTCTAGGATCTTCTTCAGGCCAAAAAAAAATACACAACATTTAGGACAATGAAAACGAAGAACGAGCAACCACTTATCTCTCATATTCAGCGCAGATTGGTTGTTGAATGAAAACATGGCCGCCAATTTCCGCCTTCACTCGCCTCGTTTTGAAACCGGCTGCTTATATTTCTTAACTTGGTTTTAGACACACGTGCTACCTTAGCTTTTTTTTTTTTTTTTTTTTTTTTTTTAAACAAGGGCGTTCAATTCAACATGCTATCCTAATAAACGCGAAGTGAACGTTTCGAAGAACACAGAGAGAGACATCAAGTTGCAGCATGGCACCCTAGTTGCCGAACTCTTCGGCACATCGGGGCTCTGTTTACCTCATGTTTTACCCTGCAGCTGTGTGGATGAGAGAAGTTCAACGAAGCGAGCTCGTGGAGGGTCCTATGTCATCGGCAAAGTGGAGTTTTGACACGGGAAATCTTAACAACTGTCTGGATGCGTTATCTCTCTATCATCGGTGCGATTTGAAGGATGGCGGTTTTGAAGTTTCTGCTGACAAAGTGTGTGTGTGTGTGTGTGTGTGTGTGTGTGTGTGTGTGTGTGTGTGTGTGTGTGTGTGTGTGTGTGTTCGTACGTGCGTGCGTGCGCGCGCGCGCGCGCGCGCGCGTGTGTGTGTGTATATATGTGTGTGTGTGTGTGTGTGTGTGTGTGTGTGTGTGTGTGTGTGTGTAAATACGTTTATACACATCTGAGAGAGAGAGAGAGAGAGAGAGAGAGAGAGAGAGAGAGAGAGAGAGAGAGAGAGTGTGTGTGCGCGCGTCTGTGTGGTGTTAATGTGTTGTGTGTGTGTGTGTGTGGTGTGGTGACTGTCTTCTTTCTTTCTTCCTATCTCTCTCTGCCTGTCTGTCTTTATGTTCACATATCTATGATGCAATGTCATATCAAATGCATTCGCGTGTGGTTGTCTATGGTAAACGGTGGACATAAAGACACAAAAAAACAAGACGCCAAGTGATGTTTATTCATACACCCTACAAGCATGGGTTCCCTAAAAGTCACAAATAACAGAAATGACTGTGCAGGAGCAGCACCTGTTTACACCGTGAAATAGAATTTGTTCCGAAGCTCTGCTATTTCACCACTATGTTGGCTGCATATTTTTTGTTCGTCTGTTTGCAATTTTGAATGTTGATATGTTGTTTTTCGCATACTGCAAATGAGCTACATTTTTGTTTCACTCAGGTGACTGATCTGTTGTGAATACATTCATAAATGTAATTAAAATGTCGTGTGATTTGTGTAACGAGTACAGTAACCCTTAACGTTACCAACAGGAACAAAAATCACTGCCAGACAATGAATAGTAAAAAAAAATGAAATTGTTGAAAAAAAGCGCGCACACACACACACACATACATGCACGCACGCACGCGCGCGCGTGTGCGCGCGCACGCACGCGCACACACGCACGCACGCACGCACACGCACGCACACGCACGCACGCACACACACACACACACACACACACACACACACACACACACACACACACACACACACTTCTTCCCAGATTGCAGTCAGCATCAAGATCGATGCCGATTTCGATCTGGGGAATGCTGTCTTGTGTAGTTTTGTGTCTATAGTTGAAACACCCGAGGAAGAAATATTTGTCGAAACTTTACACGTCTGGTCCGCACTGTGCACAATACCGCCGTTATTTTGCACCTCAACTTTGTGTGCTGATTTGCATTTTGACTAATTTTCTGTGAATTAAAAAAAAAGAATCTAAAGGGAATCCGCCACATAACTGGGACAAACAAATTACAAGACAACACGCGACGACGTGTTTCGACCTATTAGGTCATCTTCAGGCCAGAAAAAAAACCAACATTCAGGACGATGAAAACGACGAACGATGGAATGAGACAATGTGAGTTAAAGTAGTCATGATGATGTAGATTGAGATAGCCGCCTGGTATTTCTTACCAAGCCACAAAAATAGTCGCTTACTGTTATCGTGTACCATTGTATGTACCAGTGAAAACGGAGGACACGTATAAACATCGCATGTATCCTATGTGAGAAACTGGAGGGATAAATGAGATAAATGAAAATGAGTGACTGATATTTGATTGGTACGGAAAACGACTGAATGAGCGCCAGTAGGGTGCTCTTCGGCCGGCTCTACCTGGGTAGGCAGCCCGTTGAGTGAGTGAGGTAGTGTGTTTATTGTAAAGCGCTTAGAGCTTGGTCTGTGACCGAGGATTGGCGCTATATGAATACCCAATATATAATAATAATAATGAGATAATAATAATAATGACAACAAAAATGATAGTAGTCTGATTCCATCTCTCTATATGTCTGTGATAAAGGAAAAAAAAAAACCCGTGAATATTTATTTTGTTCGGACATATTTCCTTGCTACAAACACTCTACCGAAAGGGTATAAAATCCGTTTGACCTGTCAGAGTGTCAATAGTCCTTTGATTCTAACCCAGGGCTGCTGCTGACGTGCCAGACTGCTGACTGATGAACTAGCAGATCGTTAATTAGTGATGTATGGGATGTTTTATCGATGACGCGTCTGGTGGCTGATCGAATGTGTCGAACCACTGATCGATGATGTCTCAGACAGATTACCGATGACAGACACAGCAATGGAACCAGCTGAAGACGCTCACTGCTGCTGAAAATGCTCGACTGGAAGAGTGTGGTACCACATCTGAACCAAAGTCTACAGGAGATTCATTCTGTTTTACCTCAACACTAATGGCTTGCAGCCTCCAAATCCACTGGACAGCCTGACAAGGGCGGGACGTTTTCTGCCCAGTACTGAATACCACGTCAGTTCCCTTATGTCCATTCTCTCAATGACCACTGTGCCGTCCTTCCTACCCGCTCATTCCTGTCTTACCACTCGCCGCTCCTTCATTCCGTTTAATCAACGCTTAACCTTATTTCACCGCCCGCCCTCCCCCCCTCTCTCTCTCTCTTTTGATCACATGTTTTCCTTTAAATATTCTCTCTATTCTTTGTTCCAGACACAGATTATGTTGTCTGATTTTTTTTCACTCTTTCGTAGAAGTTTGTTTCTTTAAGAAGAGCATCGCTACGCTTTGTGGAAAACGAGATCATTTCTCGTCTTTTTTTGTGTCAGCCTCATAATATATCCACCCACACAACAACCCAACCCCCCCCCCTCCTCTCTCTCTCTCTCTCTCTCCCTCTCCCTCTCTCTCTCTCTCTCTCTCTCTCTCGGACATTCATGTTATCAGTTCGACTGAAAATAGAAAATTTTCAAATTCAGCTGATGTCCTGGTTTTGTCTAGCCCTGTACATTTTTCATTCGGATTCTGCTGTCTATCGTTTCTCTTTTTTTCTCTTTCTCATGTTTTTTCCCCATTACCCCTGTTCTGATAGAGCTTGGGAATAGATTATAGTCGAAACGTATACAGGTTATGGTCGAAACGTAGACAGGTTACGGTCCAAACGTAGATAGGCTGTGGTCGAAACGTATTGTTTTCTGTTATTCGTTATGGTGTTGGTACTATCATTTGAATAGTGACGCTACCTTGAATGTGCAACAGCCAACCAATCCTTAATTTAATGACGTCATTACAATAAAGCTGTGGGCCCGTGATCAGCTCACTGTGGCCATTTTGCGGCAGTCCACACTAGGCTGACATGGATCATACAGACAGAATCAGTCCACACTGGGCTGACATGGATCACACAGACAGAATCAGTCCACACTGGGCTGACATGGATCGCACAGACAGGCAAAATCAGTCTACAACGGGCAGACATGGCTCACACAGACAGGCAAAATCAGTCCACACTGGGCTGACATGGATCACAGGCAAAATCAGTCCACACTGAGTTGACGTGGTGGATTACAAGACATGGAAAATCAAAGTACACTGGGCGAAAATGAATTACATAGAAAGAGTTCACGCTGGTTAATAAAATATGGATCACCTAGACAAAATCAGTCCCACACTGGACGACAATGAATTACTTTGACAGAACCAGTTTCACATTGCATCAACATGGATCACTGAGGACAGAATCAGTTCACATTGTACCAATGTGGATCACTGAGACAGAATCAGTTCACATTGTACCAACATGGATCACTGAGACAGAATCAGTTCACACTGTACCAACATGGATCACAGAGAGACAGAATCAGTTCACACTGTACAACATGGATCGCTGAAACAGAATCAGTTCACACTGTACCAACATGGATCACTGAGACTGAATCAGTTCACACTGTACCAACATGGATCGCTGAGACAGAATCAGTTCACACTGTATCAACATGGATCACTGAGACAGAATCAGTACACACTGAACCAACATGGATCATTGAGAGACAGAATCAGTTCACACTGTATCAACATGGATCACTGGGACAGAATCAGTTCACACTGTACCAACATGGATCACTGAGACAGAATCAGTTCACACACTGTACCAACATGGATCACTGAGACAGAATCAGTTCACACTGTACCAACATGGATCACTGAGACAGAATCAGTTCACACTGTACCAACATGGATCACTGAGACAGAATCAGTTCACACTGTACAAACATGGATCACTGAGACAGAATCAGTTCAAACTGTACAACATGGATCGCTGAGACAGAATCAATTCAAACTGACAATGATCTGGGTTCATAACCATTTTGTGTTTTTTTTTGTATTTGTTTTGGTTTTTCTCTCCTTTTTTCACTTCTTTGCTATTTTCTTTACCTTTACCTTTAGGAGGGGTGAGGCAGGTGGGTTGCAGTACCAGTAGTTCACCCTTTCACACAAATACATAACACATTGACTGAATCTTGCCTTGAATATCTGCAACTCTACATTCTGGGCTGGGTAT
>JADBJO010024949.1:15000-24457 GCA_016801955.1 Conus betulinus
TATTCAAAACAGACATGTGAATTTTCCACACAGTCTTCATCACACGTGTCGAGTGCAGAAAACAAACTTCAGTAATGAACAAATCAGTGTTTCGCTCGTGGCTGTCAGGCGAGAAATAGCAATACATCCACCAGTAGGAAAGAAAGCTAGGACTGTACAAAAAAAAAAAACAAAAAAAACAAACAAACAAACAAAAAAAAAACACTCGGTAAAAGAGTAGGCTGCAGGGAGGGCAAAGGTCAGAGGTGGGATGGTAAGGTCTGGAAGTGAACAAGAGATCGAAAAAAACAACAACAACAACAACAACAAAAACAAAGGGTGGGGGTGGGAGTGGGGCTCAGAATGTAGGTATGGTGTCTGCAGTGGAAAGCAAAAAAAAAAAATGCCAGGGAAGTGAAACAGCAGGTAGAAATAAGGGGAAAAAATGGTCAGCCGCCTATAGCACTAAAACCCAAGTCTGACCCGAGGATGGGTTGCGCCCTATCCTGGCACCAAGGGGTGAGATGGAAAACGGGAGAACTCCAGGGGGAAAAAAAATCTAGTTAGACGCAGATGGCCTCTTGAATACAGTTCCAAACCTTCCCTGGGGAACAAATGCACATGAGGGCAGGACGAGGGGAAGGGAGCGGAAAGGGAAGACAGCCCGGAGAGGTTGGAACCGATGCAGAGAGAAAAAAAAAAAGAAAAAAAAAAAAAAAAAAAGGGGCATGCGGGGTGGGGTGTTAGGGCGGAAAAGAAGGTAAGGAAGGAAAAGGCCATGTAAGCAAACCCACTGTCATGGACTGAAAGAAAATGTGACCTGGCACTAGTCCTAACACCATTCCCAGTTTTAATGCAAGTGCTTGAGATCTGATTTCTCCATAGAAGCTCAGCTTGCTTAATACTGAACAACTGCACCAGCATCCCACATTTCCTGATATCTTGGAAGTGATGGGCCCGTTTTCGAATGCGCCTTGATGGCACATATACAACCGGGTCGCTACATGATGAGTGTGTCTCCCCCCCCCCCCCCCCCCCCCTTGGGTGCTTAGACAAGCAGAAAGAACACACTCTGGCTACATGTATTATGATGTGGCGTGCTCCTGTACTGTACAGCTCTGCAAAACGCTTTGCTAACATCATGTGTGTGAGAGAAATGTTATGTGTGTTCTAGTCATATACTCCAGCCATTTTTCATATAAACGTCACATGCTTCCGAAATAGATGCACGCCACAAGACCATCAGACATCCATTGCTTCCTTTTGTTATTCCAGCTTGCTGCAGATCTTGCACACCAGCAGGTTCTGGCGTCTTTGCTGAGTCAGGGGAATGCACTGGCTGTGGCAGGCTGGGGAGCTTGAGGAGCTGCATGTGTGGGGGCCAGCAACAGCCACTGACGTGCTGGCTACCCTATCTGTGTTGGCCAGTCTGGCACTACCAGCACGCCCCATGGCGTTGTCCTGCTGGACCTTCCGAAGAACTCTTATTATCACAACACTGAAAGGAGGAAACATTATACACAGTCATGTTTTTCAAGGGCACACTGAAAGCATCAACAGCAAAAGCAGCAAGCCAGGCTTTGTATGATACCTATTTCTCCATCTGCCTGTTTAGTCTTGAAGTGAAAAAGTGAATGAAGGAAAAATACTCAGCTCTTGGAAAGCTTCTCTGCAGCAGTTGCTGTTAAGTGTCCATTCTGCGTCCATGTCAGTGTGCCTGGATTCATAATCAGCAATGACATTTAACTTGCCTGGTATATAGACGCAGCACTAAGCCAAACGTCACTGTTGTACACCATAGTTCAAAAGTCAACAAACTGCAAGCATCGGAATGGCTTGTACCCATGTGCGGAATGCAAGACACAAACGTCATGTAATCACTTATCAGTCGGACATGTTTTTTGTTTTTGTTGTTTACTTTATATTGAAAAACATGGCAAAACCAGGAAAGCAGCTTTCCATTTCAGGATCTTTTTGCAAGACGTTTTCTCTGTGGCACACCGCTCCCTCCCGATGATGATACTCCCTCACATTCACAACCCCAGCCAGATGTGACTATCATAAGTTCACTCGTGCTGATGTCATTGTGTGCCTAGTCTGCATTAACGACCCCACAATTCAGTTCAGCTTTGCTGTTAACATACAATGTATCAAAATCCCACAGCTTCTCTTCAAAGCCTGCAGTTTGCTTCTATGTATTGATAATGGAGAGGCCCCTACGTGACAGCTGCCAAGGTAGCAATAATTTTCCATGTTGTCTGAGCAACCTCTTTCATTGGTATAGAGTGTTGTGTGTAGCAGGTTTCCACAGCTTTCTGTTTTGCTTTTCTTTCTCTCTGAAGTGAGTGGAACTGTCGTTGTTTCAGAGTCAATGATAACAATCAAATACTTTCAGCTCTGACCTTGTGTTGGGTGTATAGGAAATCCTAATCTTTAAAGGGCAATCAGTGTGTCGATGACATTTCTCACACATTCTAGTTCAGTGACACCATATAACGAACTAACATCCAGAAAGCTTGGTGAACAGGCGGGGGAAACTGAAGCAAGGCCAATAGGTAAGGCATTATATTCGTAACACTGACCTCTCCAAACAAATCTCAACAGTTTCAATTCTGAGTGCAAATCTACAGAGCAGTAGGCATCTGTGAGTTCAACAGAGGTCACATAGCAATCTTTCTCAACCAGGGATAGAGCAGTGGCCGTGTTTCCATTCAAAAATGGTGGTTTGTAACTTCATTGTTCAGTCTCTTTAAATTCTGGATCACCCTAAGTGTTCCATCTCTCTTTTGTCCCAGTAAAAGCTGAAGAAACACCGGGGGGGGGGGGGGGGGGGGGGGGGGGGGGGGGGGGGAGTTTAGACAGGGGGGGGGGGGGGGGGGGAGGGGGGGGAGTTTAGACAGGTTTGGCCTTGCTGACAAATAAACAATCTGATGTCTGCACTTCATACTGATCCTGATCCCCGAAGCTGCTCTGGCTTTTGCTGATAAATAATATCAGCACTTGTACAGTGGAATTAATGGAGGCCAAATTCAACAAATACACACGATGCCCCACATGTTCTCACTTAAGCTGAAGTCTAGACCCACTGAAACTATCACTGAAGTCAGGGCAAGCAAACAGTTGAACTTATCCCGAATCCATGCAAAGCATCACCAACCAAAGGAGGACATACATGGAGACACACAACCAAGTGCTTCGGGAGATCGTATATGTGCTTAACATTGTCTGAGGAAAACATAACGCCACCGAAGGATCTACTTCCGACGGTTCAACACGACTGGGGCCCACAAATCATAGTCTGGAACAACTGTGAGATCAAGGCCATAGACGCAGGGCTTACTGTATGGTGAAGATGACTGGGGTGCAACGTAGAACTTCCAGTATGAGAAAACCACCCAGAGATCACCAGGAGAGTGAATTATTGTTCAATACTCAGGTTCATCAACATGAATAATTCAAATTGAAGTGCGTCGTTTAATAATCTGAACTGAGCAGACTTACATACACAAGACAGCCTGGTTTGATTTCGATAAACAGACGCGAGCAGAAGAAAAAAAGGGGGAAGATGCAGGAAAAGATACTGACTGAAGTTCGGAAGTTGAAATATTGTTGGGTCAGCAAGTTCAGATGAGATTGGGTAGGAGCATGGTATAACCACACATACAGAAAACTAAAAGAAAAAAAAGGGAATAAAGGGCACTGCTGTCTCTTTTGTAAGAAAATGAATACCAAGATGTCAGTTTCATCTCCTGATCATAAGTCGCTCAGATCATTATTCTGAAAAAGGCTGACCTTTTACACAGGACAACAGTGACTGTACATCAGAAAAGCGTGGTGATTTGAAGCACTGCAGCTGGAAAGGTCTCACAAATCGGGAGGAAAGGGGGTGTGGGCTGGGTGGGCGGCGTGTTGATCCAAAAGTACAGAAAGAAACCGGATATGAGCCATGAAACTGAAAAACTTGGTTGCCTACTTTGTTTAGCTCTCTTTTATGAAGGCGTTTTATTTTACAAAAAAATTGGCAGTATACTCGAGACATGAAAAAAACAAAGACAATGTGCAGTGCTGGGGAGACTGTTTCTTCCTTTTCCACAAAGCATCTCATCAACTTCTTTTGAGAAATACGTTGAACGGATACAAATGACATTTCACAGCTTGTACAGCCAGATTTTCACATGCTGATTTGCAGTGAAATGTTCTTTGTTCATAATAATACCGGAGCGTAGTCAGCTTCTCAGATTGAGGCTGGCTGCAGAAAGCTTGTCAGCTTTAATAAGTGCTAAGACACCAAAAGACAGGTGCTCACACACCAAAAGACAAGTGCTCACACACCAAAAGACAAACGCAACGCTTGCTCTAGCTAGTGATTCTTTCATACACAATGTTCAACTGAAGGTTCCAGCGGTTGCTCTGGATATTGATCCTTTCAGAACTATGTTCAAATGAAAGTGTCAACGCTTGTTGTCACTAGTGATCCTTCAGACACACTGTTCAAATGTAGTTCTTAACATTCGCTCAGGCTGCAATCCTTTCAGACACAATTTTCAAATGGAGTTCTCATCGCTTGTTCAGGCTAGTAATCCCTTTACACACGCTGTTCGAATGAAAGATTCAATACTTGCCATGGCTAAAGGTCCTCTTCGTTGCTGTTAGGCAATTGTGAAATTTCAACAATTCACACTAATGCGTACACGAATAGGTCACTTACCTTGCAACTAGAGAATCGTATGAACCAAAGCTGTAACAACCTCAAAATTGGAACAACTAAACCTACAAGATGGAGATCAGACAAACATATGAGCGTTGATATTGTGGATGAACGTTCCCCCTTTAATAAAAAAAAATTCAACCAGAATTTTGTTTGAGTCAATCAGGGAATCGAACACATTTTGAATTTTGAAACGCTTGAAACAAACATTCATTTTGAAAATTGTGGGTCGCACAACTGGTGTAATCAGGTGCAAAGGAGTGTTTGATTTGCTCAATACAGACGGTTTAAAACACTAAATGAGAAAGAAGTGTATGTTGGACTGAATTATGGTGTCAGGGCTGTGCTTGCTAAATCTGCATTTGGCGTCTCTGGTACACTTTGTTTTAGATATTGTGCTAAAAGTGAAATTGAATTAATTTGCCGAAGGAAGACGGGTTAATATTTCTTTCTTTGATGATCTGTGCAAAGTAATCGTGGAGCAAAATACATCTAAAATACATTCACAAAGATCCATGTAACCAACCAGTATTTTTTCATGTTAACGAGGCACATGCTTATTTAATACTCAGAATTTTACAAAGTCTGTTTATCGTGCATAGAAAAGGTTACGTACTGTCATATCACAGGTATACATCACTTTTTTTTCAATTCCTTTTGAGTCGAGTCGCTTTTTGCTTTGCTCTAAATGATTTACGTTCTTAGAATCGATTGATGAATTCGTTATGCATTACCTCCCTTACTTCATGGTGAGAATTAATTTCTTTTGGTTTGCCGTCTATTTGCCCTCCTTAATAAACGATTGGTGGCCTTAGTGTGTGAATAAAATATTGTATCGTATCAAGCGTGTGTCTGTCTGTCACTTGATGTCAGCCTGACTCTCTCTCTCTCTCTGTCTCTGCCTCCTCTCTCCCTCTCTCTCTCTCTCTCTCTGCCTCTCTCTCTGTATCTCTCTCTCTCTCTGAACAAATGAAGTCCAGTCTCTGAGTGTTTCCAATTTTCTTTCCCTCTCCAGCTCTGTGCGTAACGAAATACATGTCCTGAAAACACATCACAGGGAACAAATCATATCCATCCCTTATCTGTCAAAACATCTATGTTACATGGACAGGTTCATGAATGACATTTCATGAGAGGGAACGATGCCCAACGACCAAGACCGTTTTTGTTGTCTCGATGGCACTCCTCCTGCACAGCTCGTTCTGGCTCACTGAAACACAACCACACCCAGGTTTGTGTCACTTCAGCCCCAGCGTCAGCAGTCCACGTAGAGCTATAGATGTCAACTCGCTGTGAGGCAACCCCCTAGACAAGACACCGTACTACTGCCCAGCCATTTCGAGGGAATTCAGTTACACAATGCACTCACTGACGGCAATAGTTGAGTAAGTCGTCAAGTCATCGGCACTGAGCGTCCCTCTGGAGGATGAACATCAGGAACCTTTACGGATGATGAGATCAGCGCCGAGAAGACCACGCTGATGGTCAGACACATCCCAACCATACACTCTCATTGTCATGACTCTGGATAGACGCCAGGAGTTGGTCAATAGTTCACTTATGTGGGAAACAGAGGATTTCGTATCGGAATTCCTCATTACTAATGAATGGATCTCACGTAATGGAGCTATCCCAAGACAGTTTTGTCAGTGGTGATGTTGGTGTTGTGACTGCCATTCAGCTTTTTTGTTTTTGCTGCTGACCTTCATTTCCCAGTTCCTTAAATATTTCACCCAGTCACTGAACGAATTTGGTAAATTCTTGCTCAGTGCTTGCGAAGCGGTCAATGTCATGTACAAAGCAAAGCTTCATGACGGATCCAGTGCTGACTATACTGATAGGATCTTTGCATGGATCAGTCATGACACCATTCATGAATGAGTGCGAAAGTGTGAGAAATAGAAAGCAGCCGTGATAAATCTAAATTGAAATATGGGGCCACTCTGCAACAGCATCCTGTAGGAACAATACGCAGGTCGCTTCGGAGCACAGTCGTTGATAGCGTTGAATATCTTTTCCCAGTGTTAAATTTCTTCATCATGGCTTCCTGCCAGACTCGGTCTGACGTCTTCTGGAGGTGTATGAAGATATAGAGGGACTCACTCTGGCATTGTTCATGTTTTTTCAAAGTGAAATCTGCCTAAAGATCTGCTTGATCATACATCTGCTTCTGTTCGAATGTCGAAATGATCGCACAGCATTACCGAAATACCATAGAACATAATTATCATAGGGAGGTCAGAGGGACAAGCCGCAAGAAATGGACCAGGAATCCAGATTTTGGTCAACTGAAAGAACGAAAGAAGAAGGCATGCATTGATTCCTGTTAGCAAGATAATGAATCACTTGTGCCCACATTATTAACGTGATGCAGTTCCAGCCCTTGTCTCCACAGTAAATACTTCTCAAGTCAAGTCAAATCAAGTCAAGTCAAGTAAACTTATTATCTCAATTTGAGAAATTAATTTGTGGTCACACACATTCACAGCAAATAAACAATAATTTAGCCACATTACCCATTTTCTCACATATGACATACATTCATATAGAGGAATTTGGATTTCAATTAAACATCTTCTCGGTTCATGAAATCAATGGACAGGGGAAATAAACTTTGTTTAAATCTGACACTTCTGCATTTAACCGATCGATATCTTCGTCCTGACTGAAGAAGGTCATACTGATTTGCAAGAACGTGGGTCTGGTCACACGTAATCTTCTTCGCTTTACAACAACACGGCACCTGTATAGCTCACTCAGACTTTTTTGTCTCTCACCAACGATTTTTCCTCCCACGTTCACCACTTTCTCAAGCACATTTCTACTCTTCACAGTCACCCACCATACCCACACATAAATGAGAAAGTTAGAACAGATTCCAAGAAGCATGAATAAAATGTCCGAAGAATGTCAGTATTCACATGAAATGATCGCAGCTTGCGAAGACAATATAATCTGGTTTGACATTTTTTGTGGACATACTCAACATGGGATTTAAAATTCAGCTTATTATCTATAAAAGTTCCTAAATATTTGTATGATTCAACACGTTCTACTTCAGCACCTTTGATTAAAAGTGGTGGTACAGCTTTTGGATTCTCTTTCTAAAATCAATCAACATTTCTTTCGTTTTTGTTACATTCAGATCAAGATAGTTATGATCGCACCAGTCAACAAATCTTTGAACCTCCTTGAAGTAAACAGAATCAGAGTTGGAAAGATCCACAAGTGCTGAGTCATCTGAATATTTATGTACAAAGTTGAATCACTTCCTGAACAATCATTTGTGTACAGAGTAAAAAGCACTGGTGATAAAACAGTACCCTGGGGCGCGCCAGTTGAAATGACTCTGG
The DNA here is from genome assembly GCA_016801955.1 of Conus betulinus. Taxonomy (NCBI): domain Eukaryota; kingdom Metazoa; phylum Mollusca; class Gastropoda; order Neogastropoda; family Conidae; genus Conus; species Conus betulinus. The sequence continues at coordinate 23,041 of JADBJO010024949.1, forward strand.
AAGACGAAACAACACTTTGATATCGAACAGACTGTGTCCTCTGTGTAAGAAAATCAATTATCCAAAGAATGAGCTTGTTACCCACATTTATGTTATGAGTTTCTTTGCCATCAGATGTGGTTGTATGGTGTTGAATGCTGATGAGAAATCAATAAAGAGAATGCGTACAAAGGAGGCAGTTTTTTTCGAGGTGTGAAAAAGCATGATGGAGAAGTGTGAGTGTGGCATCATCTGTTGATCTGTTCTGTTGGTATGCGAACTGAAACGGGTCTTGGTACTGTGTAGTATCTTTTAAAACATAACCGAGGACGATTCTTTCAAGACATTTCATTGCAACAGATGTGAGGGCAACTGGTCGGTAATCATTTAAACAGCTTGGGTTGCGTTTTTTGGGGAACAGGACATGCAGTGGCATTTTTCCATAAAACAGGAATTATACATTCTCTAAGTGACCAGGTAAACAAACGACTGTAAACATAGGAGAGATGAGAAGCACACACCTTCAACAATTTTCCACAGATTTTATCAGGGCCCATTGCCTTTCTCACATTTAAACGTTTGAAAAAAACATAACATCATTTTCCTCAATCACAACAGAATCACTTCCATCAACATCGTTTTTAACATTGCTTTGGAGTTCTTCCTTCACTTCCTTTAATTCTTTACTAAAATCTTTATCATCAAATCAACAGTACAAATCGTTCAGCTTTTCTGCAAATTGCTTCTGTTCTTTTGCTGTTTTTTGTTACTAATATTTTGGTTTGAACATTTTCCTGAACCTGATAAAACCTTTATTCCTTTCCATGCATCTCGCATATTTCCATTCTGGAACATGTTTTCAACTTTTCTCTTGTAAGCTCTCTTTGATTCTTCAATCTCCGTTTGCAGTTTCTTTTGTACAACCTTACGATCGCTTTTATTGCCTGATTGAAAAGCTCTTTTTTTAGACACCCATTATATAACCATGCTAGAAATCGTCACTGTATTAACGCATATTCATGCCCAGCACCACAGACGCTGGAGACTCTCTAGAATAGGTAAGGCGCAGTGACTCCCCCAGTACATTTAAACGTGTTATTTTAATGAGGGATTTGTGTTGTACTGATACACTACTGCACTGGAAACAGGAAGAGACCAGAGTGCGCCTCAGCATGTGCATTTTCAGTCAAGATCCTTTTAACAGCTTCTATCATTTAATCCCACCTGTGCCTATGGTGCTGTTAGGGATCCTTATCACAAGAAACTCAGTTCCTCACTCTTCCTGCTAACGTCATTCACACAGACACTTTCCTTTGCGGAAATGAACAAATGGCAAAGATCGAAAATGAATGTAGAAGAAAAACAAAAGAAAGGGGCAATAAGAAAGAAAAAAGACAGGAAAGAACAGTGCACCAATTTATCAATTACAACGCTTTGA
>JADBJO010024950.1:2500-10000 GCA_016801955.1 Conus betulinus
GCACACATGCCTCCCCCCACCCCACCCCCACCCCTCACCCCCACCCACTCACACCCACACCAATTGTTCAAACAACCGACGGCACTTTTAATAACTTTTTTTTCAGTTCTCCCCACATACTACGAATTATCATGAAAAAAAAAAAGAAGAGAGAAAAGAAAAAGAAATCCCCATAATGGGGACTTGACCGCTGTTCACTGTCAGAGACGGACGTGTTTTGTCAGCGCTCCGCACGCAATGACCTGAGTGTTCCTTCTCCGGGCTTCATACTGCAGATGAGAAATATGCCCCAGTTAATTCTGTTAGAAGGGACGGCGGTGCCTCGTATTTGTTGACCAGTTTCTTTCAAGAGCTTCTTAATTTATTGAAATGAAATTTTTTTCATATGACTGTGACTTGTGAAAAAGAGGGTTTGTGTCATACATACGAATTACCATGAAAAAGAAAAAGAGAAAGAAAAAGAAATCCCCATAATTATGACTAAAAGTCTCCGTTTGCACAAATTCGCTTACGGCAAGCCCTTGCCCATAGCATGCAACTTTTTAATTCACAAAGCAAATTATTTGCGTTGTCGTTATTGACGTCAGAATATAATGCTGATGCCAGATAAACAAACAAAACAAACAAAACACTTGGCACGTGCTTTTTCTACATAGCTGCATCGATACTCTGCGAATTGACACAGTATCTACGGTCATTTGTTTACAGTTACACATATCTGAATTGTGAATGTTTCTTCAATTAAGCACCTCTTACTTTATCCACAAAAGGCGGTCATAAGAGACGGTGACTCAGATCTGAAGAGGGAAGACTGAAATGATTGAAGAGGTGGAAACGCAGCTGCTGAGATAGCATTTTCCATAGCAGAACAGTTGGAGGTTCACCTTTCTCAAACCTTGCATTTGAAAGGAGGTTGTCTTGCCAGCATCGCAATCGGACACAGATTGTAACACTGCGTTTATAATCAAGTTGACTTCGGTTTCTCCTTCACCAGATCCTGCTGGAACTCTTCTCTGCCGGCTGCCTCTGCCGTTGTCTTAATGCTCAAGTTCTTTCACCAGAAATCCCAAACTGTTTCATGGGGTCCGACGAGTTCAGTTGATCATGGGGCCCTGTTGAAAAGATGGTAACGGCAAGGCTGCATTCTCTCTCAGAGCAGATAACGATAATCACAAATTTCAATTTTATGTTTATCAACTTCCTTTGGGGCGAGTGTGTGTGTGTGTGTGTGTGTGAGTGTGTGTGTGTGTGTGTGTGTGTGTGTGTGTGTGTGTGTAGATAGATCGATAGCCAGATAGATATTTTTATATAGAGAGAGAGGAGAGAGAAATGTATGTGTGTGCCTGCGTGCGTGCGTATGTGCGTACGCGCGTGTGTGCGTGCGTGTGTGTGTGTGTGTGTGTGTGTGTGTGTGTGTGTGTGTGACGAGAATTGAAATCATATCTTATTTGACACCTCACTATCACATCTGCATCTCACAGGAGTGCATATGAGCTGCAATGATTTGTGTTAAGCCTACAGGCCTACATATAGGCTACATGAACACAGAGAGAGAGAGAGAGAAAAAAAAAAAAAAACCCAAAAAAACCCGACACAGCCCACACTAAATCTCTCTCTCTCTCTCTCTCTCTCGGAAAGACACACGTTGGGGACAGCCCTGTGTGCAAACTTATGGCGCGAACGATGACAAAAGTAAAAGAGGAGTTTGCAATTTGAGGTCAAACGCATTTTGTGACTCAGCGGGCTGGTGAAGTTCTGCACATAGACAAACTGTGACAGTCTTGTAACAACCTTACCACAGCTAGCTGGAAATGAAGTGTAACTGCAAGATAGTTACGTCATCTAATCAAAATCATATCATCTATGAACAAGTGCCTAAACCATCTGGCAACACACCGGACCGTATGTAGATCTGCTAATATCTGCTGGAAAAAGAAAAACTACAAAGATCCAGTGGCCTTAAGTGTACGTAACTGAAGCTGAAATTAATACCACGCAAAATATGCTGATACTATCTTCTTTGCCTCCTTGTTAGGAAATTCGAGGAAAAGCGACAGCTCTGTTAAAGAAAGAGAACTCTGACCGGCTGTATCAGAAAGGAAAGATAATCCTCGCGTTTTCGACACAGGAGATGGGCGGAGAGCTTCAGGGTGAGTGATAAACAGATGGAAATAAATGACAATGTAGTGGATTTTGTAAAAAACAAACATTAATTGTTCGAAAGCAGGTGTGTTGAGTTTACTTTTGCTTTTCTTGTTGCATATGTTTAGTGTCATGTGTTCATGATCGGAGGCAAAATAAATTATCCCGCTGCGCTGCGAGTGGCTGACTGAGTCATTCATTGATTGAGGGACATGAGTTGAGTGTGACTACAGGGAAACCGAAAATGAAATGAGGCAGGGAACAGTAAACAAGTGGGATAGTTTTTGCTCCCATAAGGAAACCTAACACAGAGTAACTTTTATTCAAGACTGGCACAGCCTTTTAAACTTGCATAAAGTCAAACTACCCCACTTGTTTACTGTTTAAAGGGAAAGCTTCAACCACAGACCGAGCTGTGTTGATACCAATAAACATCATTCGGTGGACGCAGATCGATTGGTTTTGATCAGTGGCAACGTGTCCATGCAATAGCTACGTTTTGTGTGACTTGATTTATTTGGAGACCATGCTAGTTAGAAACTACATAAAATTTCACGCTTCAGTCCTTGTCTTCGTCAACACGGTTCAGATTCGTCAATTGTTTGGGACTATAATTATTGATACTAAAGCCTTGTTTTTTTTCCTGATCCCTAGCAAGTGTTATACAATTGTATTGTACATGTTCAGGAGTTAATTGGTATCCCCATATCCTTCTGAGTAGTGTATGGAAAGGCAGCTGTTTGAAAGCAGCAAATCCAAGGGTATGAGAGAAAGATGCTTTTTTGTACTTAAAGCAGAAGACTTCACACACACACACACACACACACACACACACACACACACACACACACACACACACACACAAAAAAACACACAGAAACACACACACACACACACACACACACACACACACACACACACACATGCAAACAAGCATATTGATAATGATTTCATAAGAATGTGAGTTTTTTTTTTTTTTTTCTATTTGTTTGACATTGTAAATAGCTCTCCTGACAAAAGTGGAAACAGATAAACGATTTAAAAAAGTGGTTGTACAAAAATTTCTTCATGTTATTGTAATGAGAGTGTGTCAGGGGTAATGCAAAGACAGGATTATAAACGAATATATTAAGAACAGCATGCCCTTAATGACAACAATTTATCGTAAAACTCTTCAATAAAGTTCTTAGCTCAGGTGTGATTCCTGAAGAATGGGTAGTGGGACTTGTTCTACCAATCTACAAAGGGAGAGGCAATAAAGATGACTGGCAATTATTGTGGAATAAGACTGCTTAGCTGCGTAGGTAAATTGTTTACAACGATTTTGAATAATCGATTAACTGATTTTCTTGAAAGTAATAAGCTGCTTTCTGAAAGTCAGGCTGGTTTTCGTCGTGGTCATTCCACATTGGATCATTTGTTTTAAAAAAGCCTTGTAGATCTTTGCGCTGCTAAAAAAAAAAGCAATTGTTTTGTGCTTTTGTTGACTTTAGGAAGGCTTTTGATTCTGTGTGGAGATTAGGACTATGGCAAAAACTTGTAAAGCAAGGAGTGAATGGTAAGATTCACCAGGTGATTATAAACATGTATCATCAAATCAAATCGTGTGTTTTCATAAGCGGTAACAAATCTGATTATTTTAGTAGTTATAGAGGTGTGCGGCAAGGAGAAAATTTGTCTCCGGTTCTTTTTCTTTTTTCTGAATGACCTCGAACAATATTTTTCTGATCACAATTGTACTTCGTTAAATATTGATTTAGATCTTCCTGATGCAGACTTAAGCAGTTATCTTTGTTTATTTTTGCTTTTGTATGCTGATGACACTGTTTTGCTTGCTACCTCATGTAATGCTTTGCAAAAAGCTCTTACTGCGTTTAAAGAGTATTGTACTGGATGGAAACTAACTGTTAATGTACAGAAAACTAAAGTTGTGATATTCAATGGACGTAAAATAATAAACACGCGTTTAAATTTGGTAACAAAGTCATTGAAATAGTAGATAGTTTCAAATATTTGGGAATCTGTTTTAGTAGATCTGGTAAATTTCATAAAGGTAAAAAACATAGGCATGATCAAGCACAAAGTGCAATGTTTTCATTACTCCAAGTCACTCGAAATCAAAAATTACCCGTGAATATTGTTTTAGATCTATTTGAAAAGATGGTTGTACCTGTGCTATTATATGGCTGTGAAATATGGGGTTATGAAGATATCAAAATCATAGAAAGCTTGCAGCTTAAGTTCTTAAAGCATTTACTCCACCTTAATCGCAGTACCATGACAGAGTTATTATATGGGGAACTTGGGATTTATCCGTTGTCTGTGCAAATTAAAACCCGAATGATCCGATTCTGGATCTCACTAGCAACTCAAACGGATAAATATTCGAGTAAAATATATTGTGTTTTATATGACTTGTATAAAAGTGGTATTTATATGTCTGGGTGGATAAAGTGTATACAAAGCATTTTTGTACAAACAGGCTATGATTGTATTGGGGAAACACAGCAGTTTTTCTAACGAAAGATCGTTATGTAGAAACATTTCTTTATCTTTGAAAGATAACTATGTACGTTCGTGGAATAGGGTATTATATTCAAGTAATAAATGCCTATTCTATAGAAATTATAAAACAGATTTCAAACGTGAAAATTACATTGAACAATTACCTGATCTATATATATATTTCCCTTAATTAATTAATTCCGATGTAGTAATCACAAACTCATGATTGAAGTAGGAAGAAGACTTGGTCTTTGCCGCGAGGAACGCTTTTGTAAAGATTGTAAACAAGATGTTGGAGACGAATTTTCATTTCATTATGGAATGCCCAAAGTATGAAGAGTTACGAGTACGTTTTATTCCCAGAAAGTATACGAGTGTGAAATCTGTTTACAACCTGTGCAGACTATTCTCGGCTGGCAAGAAGAATGTTCTGTTAAAGCTGAGTAAATATTTAAAATTCAGCAAAATGGTGTAAGTTTATGATGACCAGCCTGCTCTATGTTTTAGTGATTATGCCATTACGCCTTTAATACACATAAAACGCTTCCTGCATTTTGCTTAGTTATTTTGTGTCATGTTGAAGTGGATTACATTGTTTTTTCTTTTTTTTTATGCCCTCCATACCCCCAAAGGGGTACTGTTCGTATGTGTGTAATTTTGTACATACCAAACACACACGCACACACACACACACACGCCCCACACACACACACACACACACACACACACACACACACACACACACACACACACACACACACACACACGCACTTACACATACACACACATACGCACATGCGCACACACACACAACCACGCACACACGCATGCACGCACGCTTGCACGTACGCACGCCCCCACACACACACACACACACACACACACACACACACACACACACACACACACACATACACACACACACACACACACACACACACACACACACACACACACACACACACACACATTTGCGACTTACGTGCACACACTCACTTACGTGCACACACACAGACATGCGCGCAAACACCAACAAACGCATGCATGCATGCATACATACAGACGTGATGTACGAAGTGTATATATTAACTTTAAAACACCTGATGATTTGAATTTCATGCATTAAGTATTCATGTGTGTCTGCTGCTCATCATCCCCACCCCTACTCCCTTTCTACCCATCCCTCCCTCTAAAGAGGTATATGCATAGTTGTAATCCATGCTTCTTGCTGTCATCAGCAGTTTATGTTTCATTTCTCTAACATTGTATGGGTTTTGTTATTATATCCAATTTTGATTTGAGACCACAATCATGCCAAAAGTAATCTAATCTTGTATGGATACTGGTTTGAGACTACACACACCAAGAGTAATCCAGTCTTGTGTGGATATTGTTGTTGTATCAAATTGTGGTTTGAGACTACACACCAAAAATGATCGTCTTGTGTGGATATTGTTGTTGTATCAAATTGTGGTTTGAGACTACACACCAAAAATGATCGTCTTGTGTGGATATTGTTGTTGTATCAAATTGTGGTTTGAGACTACACACCAAAAGTGATCATCTTGTGTGGATATTGTTGTTGTATCAAATTTGTTTGAGACTATCAAAAATGATGTGTGGTGTTGAGACTGAGACACACCAAAGTGATCGTCTTGTGATATATCAAATTGTAGTTTGAGACTACACGCCAAAAGTGATCCAGTCTTGTGTGGATACTGTTGTTGTATCAAATTGTGGTTTGAGACTACACACCAAAAGTGATCATCTTGTGTGGATACTGTTGTGTTCAAATTGTGGTTTGAGACTACACACCAAAAGTGATCCATTCTTGTGTGGATATTGTTGTTGTATCAAATCGTGTTTTTGAGACTACACACCAAAAGTGATCATTCTTGTGTGGATATTGTTGTTGTATCAAATTGTGGTTTGAGACTACACACCAAAAGTGATCCATTCTTGTGTGGATATTGTTGTTGTATCAAATTGTGGTTTGAGACTACATGCCAAAAATGATCCAGACTTGTGTGGATATTGTTGTTGTATCAAATTGTGGTTTGAGACTACAGGAAAAGGCTGTTCTCACCTTTCTTTGTCCCTGCAGCAGTCAGGGCTGTGAGATACAACATTAGCAGAGTTGTCGGAAATTTGAGCTGTTCTATAAATCAATATTCTTCTGTCAGCCCCACGCCTTAAAATGTTTACACTCCCTGAGATGCCAGCTGCCATGCTAGATTAGCAGTTCTTTCTGTGACAACCAGTAAGTAACTGGGTTGATACTGGAGGGATGGGATCTATAACTTTAATTATATTTTTTTTTTTAAAAATTTATCTGGGTGTATCCCAGTGTGTGTTGTGTGTGTGTGTGTGTGTGTGTGTGTGTGTGTGTTCAGCCTATACATAGCCACTGGCTGAATAATCATCCTGGCTGGCTTGTTTTGGAGGTTCCTTTGGAAGATCTAAATCTTCAGGTTGGTACATTGAAAGGGATGCTATTTGATAGTATCATACAGCTGCAAAAATAGAACTATTTCCATGACAATTAAGATTTAATTTTACCTTGAGGTTTAAATTGAGTAATGCATGGTTTCGTTTAGTAATTATTCTAGGCTAAGCGGATCGCAAACTACTTCCGCTGTTCAGGTAAGAGTCAACATAACCAAACATATTTCCAGCCACCACATTAATTTTTGAGGGTTTTATATAATGTATAGTTTAAGAGTTATTTGCTGAAAAAGCCCTCTTATCAGTTCATCTGACATTTGTCTCATTAAGAATTTATCCCACTGGCTCATAGTGTTGGAAAACCTAACAAAAATTTATTACCAAATCATTTAAATTTTTTGTTTTTAC
>JADBJO010024950.1:12500-24457 GCA_016801955.1 Conus betulinus
CGCTCAAACTGACACCCAGTCCACAACCACAGCCCGGCGGCCCCGCTGCAGCCCTGGCACTGGCAATTCACAGGGAGCAGTCAATTTCAAGTCATCAAGAGGCAACCCACTGGAGGAGACACTGCACTGATGCCAAGTCACTTGGTGGTGTTCAGTGGCGCCTGTTCTGATCTAACATACGCAGGACACCACCTACTAAGCCCCCTACTGACGACAATAATTGCTTAGTCGCGGAGCCAACGCACGTGAGCTCTCCCTCTGGAGGGCGCCACCACGACCGTCCAATGACAGCCCCCATGGACTCGGCAATACCGGTGACCCCTACGGAACCAAACCAAGGCCACAGACGTGGGAGAGGACATTGAAATTGAGGTCACCATGAGAGCAGGGCATGAAGGGCCACAGAAGCTGAGACATTTTTTTTATGCTGATCAATGAGAATGAGGACGATGAAGATGATGCTACGGATTTCCATTTCGGTCTGAGACTACATGACAGGGCTGTACTCTACGCTTCCTTTCATAATATATCCCGGCGTCAACCGGGCCCAGAGAGATACAGGCACCTGCAGTGTTGGTCAGGAAATTCGAGCAACACTCTCAGAAACGCATCCCATTATCCATTAAGTGGATGAAACTCGACTGTGTGGTCCCAGTCTTCCCAACTGAGTCCGCAGCAAACTCAACTCTGGGTAGGAGCAAGTCGGGACAGAAAAACCCACATGACTCTGATAGGATTCGAACCCACGACCTCCCAGCCGGGGAGTCTGCAACGCTAACCACTTCGCTACGGCGGCTGGTTGATACAACCATTATTATGCTGATTTGTTTGTTGATTAGAAAAGAAGGGGGTGGAGGGGGGGTGGTGATGCAATTTGTTCATTGTTGACCTACGGCTGGAAACCGATTTCCTGTCTATTTTCTTTTTTCTTTTTTTTTTTTTCTGTCAGGTTGGGGAATGTAGAGTGCAATGACCATTTGCCTCATAAGGATGTGCCTCAACATTAAGTGATGTATGATTTGCTAGAAGATGTATTCTCTTTGTCTGTCAGAATCAAGTGGAGGAGTCGGTGGATGATGCTGATAATGGTGGTGCTGGTTGGCCTGGGGGTTCTACTCTTGCAAAAGTATGCCTTAGGCCTTCTCACCCCCCGTCAGACGGCCCTGCACCACCACCGAGTGCAGACGCTGAGGGACGTAGCAGCCCAGGCCTGGGTGGACAGACCGCAGTCCCCAAACCCCCAGAACAGCTCTGGCACCAAAGTGATCCTCATGCATTCCTTCCCGCCATGGTACGCCTTGAAATCAGATCCTAAGTACTTCTCCAGCTGCAACCGTTCGTGTATGATCACGCTGGATGTGGACCTGGCTCAGGAAGTGGACTGTGTTGTCATCTACTCTCACCATTTCAAGACCTGGGTGCCCCCGCGCCCAGCTCTCTCAGTCAGATCTGGGTTTACTTTGCTGTGGAAAGCCCTTTCCACTCGGACAGTGCTGTCTTCGACAAGCCAGTGTGGCACAACCGTTTTAATTGGACGATGACTTACCGGCGAGACTCTGAGTTCTATTTTGGTTACGGGGACATTGTAAAGCCATCCAAAGCAGTTCCTGCAAGGCAATTCGCTGCCCTGGTGAAAAACAAACCAAAATGGCCGCATGGTTTGTGTCCAACTGTCATACACAGAGCAAGCGTGAGGACTTTGTGTCTGCACTGAAAGAGTTCATGACGTGGATGTGTACGGGGCGTGTGGGCCGTTGAAGTGCGGGAAGGAAGGGAACCGCGCCTGCATGGACATGCTGTCCAGGGACTACCATTTTTACCTGGCCTTTGAAAACTCCATGTGCACAGACTACGTCACGGAGAAGCTGTACCGCACCATGAAGATGGTGGACATCGTGCCTGTGGTGAGAGGGGGAGCCAACTACTCCGCTATACTGCCCCCAGACTCCTTCATCGACGCCTCTCGCTTCCCCTCTGTCAAAGCTCTGGCTGAGCACATGAAGAAGGTGGCAGGGGACAGCAAGCTGTACGAAAGGCACCTGGCCTGGAAGAACGTGTACAGGGTCATTGAAACCCATGCCATTTCCTTTCTGTGAGATGTGTTACAGGCTGCATCATAATGACGGCAGGGCCCACGTCTATCCCGACGCAGGGAAATGGTGGCACCAGGATGCTTGCCGTGACCCCCCACCTGTGATCAAAACTTGACTGTTTTGGCTCATATCTGACCTTTCTATTGAAAGTGTGGTAGGAGCCACCTGTCGATAATAAATCAATGAAAAGAGAGATGAATGATATAAAGAAGAAAGAGATCAAAATGCGAAGGTGGATTTGTCTAGTTTGTATGGAAAAGAAGCGAAGTATCTCTGTTTCTTGAGAGCAGACTGTTGAATCGCTGTGATAATCACAAACATTGTCATTCTTTTTCTTGATTTTTTTTTTTCTCTGCATTTTTCATTGCCTTTCGTATTCACTAAATAATGAAGATGGTGTTATCTGGTCGTGAGTTTTTTCCTAGCTAGTACAGCCAAGCAAAGCATTAACTTATGTAAGCTAGTCGTTGCATTCAACATGATCTTTTGCCATTTTTTTGTGGATTAGTATAATGAAGTGAGGTCACAGTAAGTGAAACTAGTCAAAGTAATGAAAATTGTCTGCATTCAAATTGAGCCCACAGTTGATCATTTCAATGGCGAGCGTATGATTCTCTCTGTTTTAAGTGTGTTAAGAATGAGTGCGCACGTACAGATGCCTAATTACCCACCTGTACACTGTGCACACACAATCACATGCACACACACACACACACACACACACACACACACACACACGCACATGCAGTGACACGCTCACTCACACACACAGTCACACACACACACACACACACACACACACAGTGACACACACACACACACACACACACACACACAGTAACACCCACCCATACAGGCACACACCGTCACTCCACAACACACTCACACTCAGATGCATGTACACATCCACACACATTCACACTTTCTGTTGGTGCTTATAAAGTAAGAGTTATATTCTACCCAAGTTTGTCCAAAGATATGATGTGCAGTATTATTTTGAATTATATACTGTGTACACAGCTCTGTGTGTGTGTGCAATGTTGATACGTCGTTTGTGTTGATTTCGATCTGTTCTGTGTGATGATAATCAGATGATAATCAGATGGCGGAGGCCGGAATAGCTCAGTGGTAGAGTGCTGGATTCATAATCTTGGTGATCCTAGGGTTGCAGGTTCGAATCTCCGCTGGGCCGTTTCGTTACAGGGGGATTTTTCTCTTGGAGTTAACATTGGTTCTGATTCCATTTCCCACACACAAATGAGATTATAAATCGAGGTGCCGTGTGTGAACGCAGGCATAACATCTCGCACACATGTAAAATCCCATCACCCACTTTCGGAAGAGAAGGCCAGTTTGGCCATTGATATGGATGACACATTACACACAGCATGCACCTTCCCCAAAGTTGGAGTGTAGCTGCCTTAATGATGGGATGAAAAACAGCCATACATACAAAACGCCACTCTCTTTGTTGGGTAGATGGGATTGATAATCTGCCTGTCTACACAGCGACTGTCCGCAGGAATATCAGCCTGCATACACAGAAAGAAAGAAAGAAAGAATAACAGTAATAATTTTAATAAAAAGGGTTTTAAACAGATGAGAACAAACCAGTGGTGTGCACTGGAGACTGTTAGGTATTATCCAAACTGTGTAGATTTTGACAACCTTAGGTTAGTTCGATTTTCTAATGTCCGAATACAACAGCTTTAAGAGGCAGGATAATGCTCAACCACCTTGCTTGAATCACAAAAAGGCCTGGAGAAGCCCTTGAAGGTTTTGGATAGTATTCTTAATAGTACTGTGGTAACAATGTTACAATATGTTGTTTTTTTTTGCTTGTTCATTTGTTTCTTTTCCCTATTGAACAACCTCTCCGCCCCCCATCCTTCTCTCTCTCTTGCTTTCTGTCTGTCTCCCTCTGCCTCTCTCTTTATTCCACCTTTCTGTCATTTGTTGTCTTGCCATCTGTTTTTATTAATTGTGCCATTTTTGCCAGCTAATTTTTGTTGTACTAAAGTCATTGAAAGGGTGATATGTGTGATGATTAAATTTTGTTTCCATCATGAAGTCATTTTTTTTTTGTGCTGACAATCATGTGGTCATATTATTACTGTTGCTGTTATTGTCTTTGCTATTATTATTGTTGTGGCTCTTGTACTTTTTTTGTCTTAAAAAAAAAAAATCTTTCACATTGTATTTTTACATTGTACCATAGTCATATTGCCATATCAAATAGTTGCAATAGTAGCATTAGTATTTAGAAAAGATTATCATCATCATGGTCATAATCATCAGAGTTGATCAAAGAATGTGATTTGAATATGTGTAGGTAAATCTGTTTGTTCATTGAATAAAGGTGCTTGGTTGCATTTTTAGGACAAACTTTTTAGGCTACCGTCCATCTTTTCTTGGTTGCAATAGCACTTGTTATTTGCAAGAGTGTGCATATTGTAAGTTGCCTGGTTTGCTCTGTCTCCTTGGGATTCATATTCCTTGCAACCTAGTCAACCGCAGAGTATAGAAGGGCTGCTACTCTGTCTAAATTGAGCCATGAAGATTTGCCGTCTTGTTGTATGTACCACACACATGTGTGTGTGTGTGTGTGTGTGTGTGTGTGTGTGTGTGTGTGTGTGTTGATTGTATGAATATACATAATTATGTGTATGTTTCAGCAAAATTTAGATGTTTTCCTACACATAACTCAAGTTCAAAGCCACAGATATGTATGTTGTATGTACACTTGCAGGTTGAACCAGTTTATGTGTATATGTACACACACACACACACACACACACACACACACACACACACACACACACATATATATATATATATATATATATATATATATATATATATACATATATATATATATATATATATATATATATATATATATATACATACATATATATATGTGTGTGTGTGTGTGTGTTTTAGGTATTGCATGTAATATAATGTACTTTTTTTTGCTTAATTAATGATGTGGATGCCTTTGTTGTACCAGTGTGGTTGGAAATGATAAAACAGAATCACAATAAGTATGCAGGAATAATGAAAAGATGCTGTGGAAATAAGGAGTGTTTTTGGAAATAGGGGAGGGGAACGGAGGAGGGATGGGGGGGGGGGGGGGGGGGGGGGGGGAGTTGGGGGGGTGAGGGGGAGGGAAGGGATGGAGGGAAGATGATTACAGAGGAAATTATCATCCTGCATTTCTTCTCAAGTACTGTGTGCTTGCATTTCTAAATTTATGGATATAGTGTTGAAGTTAATCTCTGAAGTGAGAGCAGAAACAGAAAGAAAAAAAAAAAGGGGGGGGGGAGGGCATATTGTTAAACAAGAAACAACGATTATTTCCATTTCTCATATCAAACACAAATAAATGCAGATTAAAAGTGACAGCTTGTAGGATACTTGCAGAGTACCACACAACACATAATTACACACAATACAAAAAAAAAAGAAATTCATTGTGTGTTTTTCGTCAAAGTACTTTTTAATTATACTTGTTGTGTTGAATGATTTCTTGCTTCATAGTTTTGTGAGGACAGGGATTATGCATGTGTGTGTGTGTGTGTGTGTGTGTGTAAAAACTTAACTGAAATGTGTATAGAGGTGATGAATGATCACTTTGAAACCCCCGTGATATGATATGTATGCATATCCACATAATTATGAATCTTTCAGTGTTTTGGTGGTTTTTTTTTTTTTCTTTTTTAATAGATCATGTTGTCATGATCAGTCTGCTGAATGATCAGAAAAGCATTCCTTCAGTTAAGGTGTTTTTGTTTTTCTGTTTCCATTGCTTACATTAACAAAGCCCTAGAAAGCCGCAAATGAAATCTTTTGTCAGAGAAAATGGGGGGAAAAGAGGGTGGATTGCTCACTTAGGCTGGATATATGCGACAGAGCAGTTGTTGTTGTCATCAAAGGGCCTTTGCTGATGGTCTGTAGTGTGTGTTGCGTTTGCACCTCTGAGCACCAGAAACGTGACTTGGCTGCAGTGCAGTGCCTGCTCTGGCAGGTGGCTTAATGACGTCCTGACATTATTGCTCCTTGTGGACTACTGGTGCAGGGGCTTCACCCCAATTAGCATGGGTGTGGCTGTGTGCAAGGTGGCTTGCATGAGCAAGGGAGTAGTAACATTAAGGGGACATGGAAGCTGAGAAGCAGTATACAGTAGCTCACAAACCTTCTGGAAGTTCAGTGTTTGCAACTTCCTTTTTTTTTTTTTTTTGTTACTCACTTACTGTCTTTGACTCTTGCCTTTCTTTTATATTTATGTTTGTTGCTTTTACCTCATCAACTTGTTTTTTAGCTTTATTGATACTTTTCCTGTCTTTGTTCTAGAAATTGTTATACATATTTTTTGTCATTTGATTGCAGTTGATGACCTGCTGGCTTTTTTTTGTCGCAGTTACAGAGTGAAAAATAGTACACACTGTCCAGAATGGACACAAATATTCTGCAGGATCTGTTTGCCCTTATGTTGTTGTTGTTGGCCTGGGTTTCTGCATATATATATATATATATATATATATATATATATATATTGCCATTTAGATGTTTTTCCTCCTTTTTTTCACCACTTTTTAAAAACTTGGAAACTTGGAGCCATAAACTAAAGGGAATGCTTGGTACTTTCAGTAACGCCTGATTTTCTGTGCTTGAACACAACCATAGTTTAGCTACCATGTCACGGACTGTTTCTTGTTGTTTGTTTCTTTTTTACGGGGAATGAAATTTTTTTTACCAGCTGACCTGTTCATGACATGGAATTTTTACCTGTGTTAATCTGATAGCCCTGGAAAGGCTCTGTGTGATCAGCTGGTTTATGATGATGAAAAGTTGAAGTGGAAACGCCACCTCAGGGGCTGCAACAGGGTGAGCATGGATGTGGCTGTGTATGGAGTGAGAGTGATAGCATCAAGAAGAGGCGGGAAGATGAAATGAACACAGCAATAACTACAATAAAGAGAGAAGTTGGAGAAAGAAAATGAAACAGCGACAACAACAACAAAGAGGGGAAATGGAGAACGAAAATTAAAACAAGTGCGATCATTTCACATATCAGGCACTTAATAATGCAATCAAAATGCAACGGACTGTAAGGATATGTGAAAAGGTGCCACTGTGCCAAAAAAAAAAAAAGAAAAAGAAAACAAAAAAACCTGAATGCAGTGTGATTTTTAAATACTTTTTTTTTTGCTGCCAACTTTTGATTTTTTTTTTTTTAATGTACATATTTTTGAAGAAAACGAACTATATGAATTCCTTTTGATTTGTCTTTGTTTGTTGAATTTGTTGTGCTGCCCACTTTTTTTTTCTTTTTTTGCTTTTTAATGTACATGTTTTTGATGGCTATGGGATGCTTGGGTTGGTGGTCTTTAGGTTTAAGGTTTTTTGGGGTTTTTTTTTGATATTTTGTTTTTTTTCCCATTTTCCTCCCCTTTGTTTTGTGTGTGTGCATGAGTGTGTTTCACTTTTTTTCCTTTGAATTCTCATTCTCCAGGGGAATTTTTCCTGTAGAAACTCATTTACACCTATTTTGTCACAGTTTATGACTGCCCAACCCTTTTGTTGCGGTGTGGTGACTAGGTAGTGGAAAGTATTGACTGTGCGAAGGGACTGGCGGTCCATTCTGCTATTTTTATTTGGCCATGTGGCTTTTTGGTGTATTTTATCATGTGTTGATTGTTCATGAATTGTTCAAAGGATCAAGTGGGACAGCAAGTGGTCCCAATACAGCTTTGTTTTATCAGACACAGGGTTCTTAGTAGTTCGCTACCACTGTTTGAGTCATTTGTTTCTTTTCCTTGATTCATTTTCTTTTCTTTTTTCTTCAGAATCTGACATTTTCATGATGTGATCTTTTTTCCTGTGTGAGTTTGAGTACCCGGAAGAGGGGCTCTATAGTGTATCAGGCTGTTAAAGAAAAAAAAAGAGTCTACAATAAACAGGTTGCATCCACTGATGAAAATCTCATCTTTCTCTTGATGTTCAGCAGTGTCCTGTTCATTAATTCCAAAACACTCAGTACACATTCTTCCCTCTTGTCTGCTTACTGCACATTTCATTCCTGTAATCATTCTAAACATTTTTTTTTCAATAATTCCAGTCACGATTATCACTTTCATGTTGAAAAAGTATGGGGGGTGGGAGGGTGTGTTGTTTATTTTTTTCTTTGATAGATTAGTTGTTTGGCTTTTTACTTTTGTGATTAAACGTTTTGAGTGCAACTTCCATTTATGCCCCTTTTTTTTTGTCTTGTTTACCCATTGATTGATTTTTAAAAATTTTCTGGTTTACCTGTCAATTATTTTGTCCCTATGATTACATATCCACATATTTTGATTATTATGTTTTTGATGAAAAGTGCAGAGTAAAGTAAATCACGGATGGTGTAACAAAGTCTGTACATTCCAGTTTCATATTATTGTTTCTAAGGAGCATGCTTTGGTTCTCAAATTTTTTGAGATACTATTGAAACAAAATTCAGCTCTCTCTCTCTCTCTCTCTCTCTCTCTTCTCTCTCTGTGGATGTGTAAACTTTATTACTTTATGAAAAATTGAAATATGGAAGTATTTTCTTGATTTTGTTATCTTACAATTCACAAATGATTTTAGGAGGGTTTTTTTTTTTCTTTTTCTGTAGTTTAATTTCGTATAAAATCTTTAAAATACTGGTTTCAGATCAGAGTGTGATATACACATTTGAATGCTAAACGCTTAGATGCTGCTAGGAAACTTCTATGCAGTGTTATACTTTACAGTTGTCTCTCATAAAGTAAACTAATGTATAATGGAAAGAAGAGCCAGATGACAAAGAGCACAGAAAGTAATAGCGAACATGAATAAAGGTCAAAAAACTTTTGTACAATGCTCTCTTGCAAAAAAGTAATAATATTTGATATTATCCCATTTGCTCACTGGGGAGTACAAGCTTGGATTTGTGATAGGCTGGGAAAAAAACTTAGAGAACAAATTAGAAAAATTGAAGTAAGAAAACAGATGGTTTCAGATTAGAATACGCTGTAAAAGTCTTATCACAACCAGTGTTTTGAAGAAATGGGTATAATTGATAGTGATAAATGTTTATTTTTAGGGACAGAAAAAGATTTAGTACAAGAATAGTTATGACATTATAATCATGTTCACTGTTTCTGGTGTGTGAACTAGAAAGAATAATCAGAGAAAATATGAAAACAGCTTAAACAGCAAACTTAATACAGAATTGGTATACTTTTGGTAATGATGAACAAATAAAAACAAAGGGTTTGTACAAATTATTCTATTTGCTAAAATATTTTGTAACTGTGAAATAAATAAGATCAAGTATATCCCTTAACACTTTTTGCACAAATTAAACAGCAAATAAAAATTGAAAATATACGCACTGCATTGGGCATGCTATTCACAGAATTCTGTAAAAAGTGGTATCCATCAGAACCTTGTGGAAAGTTATGGTTAAAAATGACAACCTCTAGAAATGTTGATACTCTCTAACATTTTTTCCGCAGATTGCTGTACATATACAAATTAGCTTGGATTGCTGTAATAACTGCATGCATGGATGTAATGCATAGTACCTTCAGTCAGTGGATTGATTTCTTTGCTTTTATTTATGATGAGGTTTGTATTTGTATGTGATTGGTAAAGAAAAATTTGAAAAGAAGAATAGTAGAAGTGATTTGGATATCCATTGATAAAGAGTATAAAGGTAACCCCTTCAGCCTTGGTTTGTCCCTGCATGGATTCCATCATTCTCCTTAAAGGGATAGGGCTTCTCTAAAGATATGGATATCTTCATGGTGAGGTGATCAAAAATCGTTGTACCCCTAGTCATCCTAGGCTGTGTAATCTACTCTGTGACGTGGTATTTATTTTATTTTTGTTAGAATACTGAGAACCCTCAACCCTACTCCCACCCCCACCTGCAAGTGTTCATTTGGAGAGTTTAAACCAAGATGTCTTCCAAATCATGTAATCTTGTGCTCTTGAAAGAATTACTGTGAGAATTTTCAATAAATTTGCAAAGATCTGAGAGGTTTTGCTTGGGAGAAGAAATTTTTTTTTTTTTTTTTTGAAATGGTTGCCTTCCGGTTTTCAGGAAAGTGATGATGTCTTTGTAGACTGTTTTCTGTTGCCATGTGCAAATAAAGTGTATGTGTGATAGGAAATGGTGTTCATTGTTGGGGTGGTTTTTTTGTCTTGAATTGGAGTATGGCATTTCATGTGTGCATAATGCATGTGCGCAGGCGCACGTGCACACACACACACACACACACACAACACAAGAGTTGCTTATTGTTGAAAATTATTTACAGCATGATTATGGGTACTCTTATTTTATACAGAAAAAAAAAAAATCAAGAAGAAACTATCACGGTGTAATCACAGTACATAAAAAAAAAAAATACAGAATCAATTTTTACACATAAAAAAAAACACTGAAAATTAATCAGACACAAAAATATTTTGTAAATGTACAAATGAAAAAAACAGACATACTGTAATTCATTCGATTTTATGTGTACGCTCATAGGATGGATTTGACAACCTCCACAAGGGGCACTCGAGCTCATCGGCTGCACAACAGCAATTTTTCAAAGGCATCTAAATTCTTCCACATGCCAAGATTACATAATCTCAACTGACATCGTTGTGGAAAATGCCCCCAAGGCTGCCCATCTCTCTCTCTCTCTCTCTCTCCTCTTTTACAATACATGGGAAGCAACCGATTCCTGATTACTGTCATTGATGGAGTTATTCTCTTTTGTTACAGCACTTTGGGTTAGTCAGGCATATGCTTCGTTCATGAGATCCTTTTCCTGAATTTTTTTTTTTTTTTTTTTTTACTCCTCTCCTTATTTTCCGATGAACCAGATTTTCAATAGAAGGTTACATAGATTAAGAGAAAACTGGCGTATCTCTCCGCAAAGGCAGACTGGAAAGAATTGCACACTGTAGTGAGGACAAGATTATAAAGACTGCAGTTCAAAAATTTATGCCCCTTCTATCATGAAAAAAAAAGGAATCCGATCTGCCTGTGGACAAGTTCTTGCAGTCCAAAAACTACGAACTGACAGTTTCTTAATTCAGTGTAAAAATGAGCAACAGTGTCTGAAACTTCAGCGCATAGCAGGCATTCCCATCACAGCTTCAAGGCTACAAATCAAAACAGAATGACAATGCCACTCTTCTAATTTAAGGCCACGTGGCCTTTTTCAAGAGAAAAACAAAAAACAATACAACTACGTGATGTCCATCTTTGGCAACTGGGCATCTTTGGCTCTGACCAGTTTGCCAAAGATGGACATCACGTAGTTTGTTTGTTTTTTTTTTCTCTTGAAAAAGGCCACCTCGCCAAAATTAGAAGAGTGGCATGTGATTTTCTATAATGTTTTCTTCCCTTTGGAGAACTATTGCTTTTGGTTCAAAACAGAATGCATTGTTTTTCATGATTTAAATAAAAATTTCATTTCTTCTCTCAGATTGTCATCAGTTGCACGAGTATTACTCTGAAAGACGGGGGAAGGCAACAAGAATAGTTTTTAATCTGCAAGTTTGCCTAACAAACTCATTATAGATAATGAATCTTTCCATGTGCATCCCTATTGTGCACCCAGTCAAGAAGTGTACTCGCTGCCAGCTGTTAAATCATACCAAAAAAAAAGTATTGTTCTGTGAAAATAATGAGATGCTGCAGATGTGGTCAGACCTCTCACGCTCGTGACCAGTGTCGAAAAGAAAAACACTGCTTCAGCTCTTAAGATGACCACTCTGCAGCATTTCCCGGCTGCCCAGCGAAGAAGAGTGCCAGAGAAGCAAACGAATTGAAATCACAAACATGCGTGTCTT
>JADBJO010024951.1:7500-24453 GCA_016801955.1 Conus betulinus
ATACATAACAATATCTCTTGCAATATACACATTTTCGTTTGCAAGTAATTATTTTAGTTCAATAGAGTTCACGTTCTGAAATTGTCTGTGCTTCAGTATGTATTTTTCTCTGAAAGGCATATAAGCATTGCATCTTAATAGAAAGTGGAGTTCGTTCTCAAGTTGGTTACAAAAAGGACATGCTTTGATATTTTCTTTGTATCTGCTATTTATATTCAGGGTCGTTTACACCTAGATGAAATCTCGTGAAATACATTTTGCTAACCGTTAAACCGTTAAATAGGTTAGATAAGGTTCTGGTTGTAAAAGAGAGACTAAAATGAATAATAGGTGTTGAAGCGATCACTTGAATTTAATTTGCTAACCCAATCTTGCTAATAACGGTCTACCATCCTTTGCCTAAAAACGTTCTGTTTGCCTAGAATCTACCATCTGCCCAGTCTCTTCGAGCAGACCAATGGAAACACGTTCTGTTTGTCCAGAATCTACCAACTGCCCAATCAGTTCGTGCGGAGTGATGGAACATGTTCAATTTGTCTAGAATCTACCATCTGCCCTGCCAATCTGTGCCGACAAAATGCAGTTCAAACCAATTCAAGGCCTAGCTGACGGCTGTGACCCCTATGTCATTGAACCAGTCAGTCAAGTCATCTGCCGTTGGTTTGACCGTGAAGTCGGAGACGGTGAGACACCGGTTTTGGATTGAATATTCTCTTACCGAATGTCCCCCACCCCACGCATCTGATAAGATTGCGCTGTGGATAGGACGGGGCGGACAGTCGCTGTGTTTGGCTCTTCTGTTGTCACAGCGTGGTCGCGCGCCTGCCTTGTTTCTGCTGTGTATACGTGTAAGTTTGAGGCGGTTATCGTTCTGGACTACCTCACCAGGCGGTTCTCGATGTGACATGCCCTCCTTTGCCTCCACCTTCCCTACAGTCCTTCTCCCTCCGCATCCTGCAAAACAAAACACGCGCACAAGCACATGATTTCTGTAACCTGCTGCATCTCGAATGTTTTTTCCCCTTTTATTCAACCGATGTGAAAAGTGGATAAAGAAAGAGCGAAGCTGGTTTTAAGGAGATTACACAGCAACACTTTCTAATTGTCCATTTACAATCAGAGACTCTTTCAATGCCCGTGGAAAGGATCGAGAGTCAGTTGAAAAGTCTTTAAAAAAAAAAAGGAAAAAAAAGCTGACAAAGTAGCCTAGGTTATATCACTATAATTAGCCAGATATTGACCAAGCTCGACGAATAGAGTTCTGCTTATAAAAAACTGCAATCTTTGTGCACTAAACAAAGACCGATGCAGGTGATTTACATGGTTCATATGAACATCGTTGCTTTTTTATTTGTTCATTTGTGTATCTATTCATTTGTTTTACTTTTTTCATTGATTTAACTTTTTAAGGATGGAAAGACTAGTCAGGATAATGTGACAGGATGTGGCACTCGTGAGTCTAGGCGTGACTGATAAGTGAGACAAATAAGTTAACAAACAAACGAAACATCATCACCACCACCACCCTGTTAGCAGCGGTGCTATTTACATTACAATCGCCAAACTTCTGTGTTTTGAACAGAGCAGACTGCTTTGTTCGAGAAGTTGATCGGTTTCGCTAATAACTGAAGTAGGACATGAATCCTATTCTAACGACCCCATAAAAATTAAGGTCCAAGACTCTTGCATCAAAGGGGCGTTTCTCCGAATTTGTGCTGTTTAGTTCCTAGAGTATCTCCTACGGGGGCAAGAGTCTGTTCGGTTTGACCCGGTCCTCGACTGTTCGGTTTGACCCGGTCCTCGACTGTTCGATTTGACCCGGTCCTCGACTGTTCGGTTTGACCCGGTCCTCGACTGTTCGGTTTGACCCGGTCCTCGACTGTTCGGTTTGACCCGGTCCTTGACTATTCGGTTTGACCCTGTCCTCGACTGCAGCCTCGGTAGCAAGGGGTGGGTGTAAGGCAGACACCAGCGACAAAACAGCGAGCTGTTAGGATGGCGACGTTTTGATCGGCTTCTGTACGTTTGTTGACAAGGTCATCAACCCGGCACGCACCTGTAGTGTCTAAGTGCTGTGATGTGTAAACTCAGCCCAGTTTGATGTCGGTTTAGCTCTAATCAAAGCGACCGTCGTTTCTTTGATTCGTTAAATTTTGGTGGATTGTTTACTTCCTTTTCTACCTTCCCCACTCCCCTCCTGTGTCTTTCCGGTATCTGTTCAGTAATAACGGAGAATCATTCGCCTACAGTTCGTTTTCAGAAACACAGTAAGGCAACAGACGTTATTGTTTATTCCATACTTTGCGTTGTCCTTGATGAGAAGTTTGCTGTATCAAAACTACACGGCATTTGCAAGTAGGCTCGAAAACCTCTTGCACTGGAGGTTCCTGTTGATTGCAAATGAAGTGTGTAACCCTAATCTGCACCACCTAAGGAAAAACAAAGTCGACATTACACACAACCGTCTACCAGGTAATCTCGTCGTTGAGTTTAAGTTTTGGTTTTATCATAGTGCAACCGACCACCCTGGACTTTTCAAGGCGGTCACCACGCAGAACAGGACGTACATGTTGTACATGCAAATACATATGTACACCAGTTCATTACAAACTAGCTGAAACGCTGACTTCTTTAATGCGTATTGAAAACCAAACCGCACTGAAGGCACCGGCTATTCCGCTAAACTGTTGACCTTTAATTTTCAGAAAAGAGACCCCCTCCCCCTTCCTGGCTTGCTCCCTTTCCCCCTTCCACATACAAACACAAAACACACACACAGACGCCATTTTAGCAAACAGACACTGCAAAATGAACACCTATATATAGTGTCCCTCCTAGGCATTGTTTACAGTCTCAGTACCCAGTTACCAGATCGCGACAGAAATGATGGCAAATTACCTACCAGCGGAACAAGAAAACAAAATTGTAACCGCTTTCATAAACAAAGAACGGGGGAATTTATTAGCTTACAATGTCCCAGAAGGCGGGCATACAACTGATACTAAAAGACCCCTGGCAGACCCACCAGGAGCAGTTAATGTCTGTTTTTTTTTAGGTTAAAGAAATCATCTAGCTTTAAGCACAGACAGTCATTTTCTCTTACAATCAACAGTGCAATGTGGAACATCTTAGTTTCTTGCCTTTGGGTTGTCCCCATGTCAAAATCGAACTGGTAACACTTGGGATTGCATGCAGCTATACATAGTACAGTTCTAGCATTCTATCCTACCCCTCTCCCATGCAAATGCTTTGGATGTGTGCCTTTGTTCATAACATCGAAAATTTCTTGAGAGTTTAGCCA
This sequence comes from Conus betulinus, assembly GCA_016801955.1. NCBI lineage: Eukaryota > Metazoa > Mollusca > Gastropoda > Neogastropoda > Conidae > Conus > Conus betulinus. The sequence continues at coordinate 10,802 of JADBJO010024951.1, forward strand.
CTGGTACGTCCTTTGTTAAATTCATTTACATATGTTAAAAATGTTACATGCTGCACACGAATCATGATTAAATCCTCTTTCGTTGGTTTAAAGCTTCTTTAAAGGGAAAAAAGTCAGGCCGTCACTCAAAACGGGGGTTCAAACTAAGAGCCCGCAGCTTTACAGGGAGGTGGTTTATCATCAAACCAGCGTTCCACTTCGGCACTACACGGAGGGAACAGTTGCTATCAGAGGAGGTGAGGAATGCCACCGTGTTCACCAAATCCTCTAACTCGCTTTATCTGTTAGCTTTAAATCCACCTGATCAAACCAACAAGGGCGATCATCAGTAGTGAAGCAAACTTGCCTCTGACAAAGGTACTCGAGGTATCCGTAAGAGACTCAGTAGCTCCTCAGTCTTGTCCGGCTAAAGACTGACGTCCATCAGTGTACAGAGCTAGCAAAGCACAATCCTTGGTCATTGTCACAAGAGAACAATGCTACAGAAACTGAACAAATGTCGGCGCCTTGTGAAGGAAATCACAATCCGAAGGACAGTGAACAGTTTGTTTGCAGAGCCAGTTTTACACTCACCGATTTTTACTTCAACCTGAAGATGACGCTTTCACACGTCAACAATTGGTAGGCAATATTACAAGCTCGATGTTGTGTGTGTCTGATATCCCTTTCCGTTAAAATGGATGGACATGTGTTTAAAGTTTGCTAACACAAAATCCATGTGTTGTTTTCAGACACTTACGTTAAAGAGAAAGGAAACTACACTGTGAAAAGCCATGGAGCAGTAACAGATCGCGCTTTCCGTCGGAAAGGTGTGGAAGCAGGAACAGAATTTTCGTACTAGTTTCTGGTCTAGCGCTCTCCCGGCAGCTTCTTCATGAGTTGTCCTTTCCTGTTGAGTTGTTGAATATCACACGATCATGTTGTTGTTCCTCAGCAGAAGACTCATTGACGTCATTCTGTGCCCAAAATGTCGTCATCTTTACGGATCTACTTTCTGCCGCTCGGTCCGGTTGTCTGAGGTCTCTCCTGAAATTACCTTTTTTTCTTTTTTTGTTTCCCTATATCTGGATTTCATGACCAATGTCATACCAGGATTTCATCATGAACAATTTTATTTGGATCTAACTCTGCACAGGAGAATTAGAGTTTACATTTTTTTTTCATCTTTGTCCTTGTTGTGAATTATTTTTTAAAAGCAGTTGATATATTTTGATTTAATTTAGCATCACTTGAAATCAGTTTTTACTGATGAACGTAATGGCACGGGCATCCCAGAGGCATTTTCTGGGCGTTTGTCTGGTACCAAGGAAAATAGTCTACGGTGATTTTTCTGTGTTTGAGACAAATTGGTCTTCATTACCCCCCCCCCCCCCCCCCCCTTCCCGCCTCTCGCCCCCGCTCTCACATTCTCCACCTCCCCTCGCCCTCACGTCCACCTTCCCCCACCTCCCCTCGTTCACGCTTCACTCCATTTTCTCTCCTTGGCTTCCTCTCCCCTCTCTATCCACCTTCCTTCACCGATTTTCGTTTGTTTTTTTTTTTTTTTTCATGCACCCCCATGCATATAGTCAACATATTCACTTTCTGAAATTTTGAACATATGGAATCGTTAGACCTGTCACTGTAGGCATTTATTTCATCAATAGCGTTGACATGACCTTGGTGGTCAGGTGAGCTCGGATTAGCAATCATGACGGTCTAGCAGAGTGATAACTCTAAGTGACCCTTCGATGGGAGTGCTCTCCCCCTACCCTAAACCTGTCTGTCGGCATTATGGGTCTGGTCAGGACTTTTAAATACCACAGGTTTGATCTCTGGGAAGGTTTTCGGGTCGTACATCTACCTAGATCGTTTGACATCAGTAACAAGGTATGCAAGTGCAGGAATACTGGACTGCCGACCTTCACTCTGACAAACTAGGATCAACTTTTGTAGAGGTCTGCATCGCTGACAGTTGGTCACCCGAGTGTAAAATCTACATCAACTTTCTCTCTCTCTCTCTCTCTCTCTCTCTCTCTCTCTCTCTCTCTCTGTGTGTGTGTGTGTGTGTGTGTGTGTGTGTGTGTGTGTGTGTGTGTGTGCGTGCGTGCGTGCGTGCGTGCGTGCGTGCGTGCGTTGTGTGTGTGTGTGAAAAGCATGAAACTTAACAGTCTTATTCCATTTGATTGAAAGATTCAGCGTAGCGGTACACAATCAAAGTGGCTGGCGCTGCATGATCAAAGCGGCCGAGACAGTGAACATTAGACACTGCAGGCGACAATACATCATGCTCCAGACCTATATCTTCGTCACCCTGACACAAGATCTTTGATACCCGGCCCCGGGTGACATTCATGTCATCAGCAAACACTGGAAGATGAATACCCAAGATTCTATCAACTGTTCACTTCCACCTGCTTGATATTTTATGGTAAGTTGTTTCTTCACACCATTCTATTTAGCTTAAACCTTCAAGCCCAAAGTTTAGCTGGAGTTTACTACACAACCTCCACGAGATCTGCAGTGTACTAGATCGAATGAATAAAGCAGGAATCCAGTTTTCTTCGCTGTCGGCGATCAGAGAAGATACGGGGTTTCGTACAGGGAGATCTGCTGGATCGGAGGGATCATGAGTACACCGTGAGCCACTCGCAGCAACATCGGCTGATCGGTGGATAGCGCCGGTCTGAAAGCAATTGAGACGTCGAGAGACAGACAGACAGTCTTCTTCTGACAGCCCTGCCACAGAAACCCGGGTCCGCCCCTTTCCATCGCTGACGTCTGTTTTGTGTAGGGATGAGCATGCGGGAGGCCTATGACCGGCCCCATGCAGACAGACGTGGGTGTGAGTTGCTGGTTCGTCCCTTGGCTTCGTCCTCTTGTTGTCACAGCGGGTGAAAGGAGGAGGAGGGACCGGGGAAGGCGTGATTTGAAAACAAACCACCACTTGAAGAAAACAGAGAGAGAAACGTTACGGAGTAACTGACTAGGAGGTAGGCAGGACCGTTGAAATTCTGTAACTCGGTTCATCGCTTGAGAGATGGGGGGTGGGGGGGGGGGGGGGGGGGGGGGGGGGTATGTGGTGTGTGGTGTGTGTGTGTGTGTGTGTGTGTGTGTGTGTGTGTGTGTGTGTGAATTCCCAAAACACGGTAATCCATTACCATGACTGAACAACTGTAAATAAATGTACATATGAATAGAAGAACATCTGAACAATATACTTTAAAAAACATTATCACGTACTGTTTTGTTTGTTTGTTTGTTTCTTGTTTGTTTGTTTGTTTGTTTTTTTTTTTAGAACACCCAAAGAGCAAAGTCCTTATGCATATACAAATCACAAAATGTTGCTTACTTCAAAAGGCGCACGACAACTGATGAAATAGCTAAACAAAAACAAATCAAATTAACAGTGAAAAAATACCTGTAAATCTTCTTAACATTTTCTTTCTTTCTTTCTGCGTACACAGGCTAATACTCCTGCGGACACTCCCTGTATAGCCAGGCAGTGGAGTTTTGTGTGCATGACCGTTTTTTTTTATCCCTCCATTAAGGCAGACATACTCCATCTTCAGGGAAGGTGCATGCTATGTGTAACGTGCCATTCATACCAACGGCCAAACTGGCATTCTCTTCCGAAAGTTGCTGATGGGATTTTACGTGTGTGCAAGATGTTTTGCGTGCGTTCACACTCGGAACCTCGGTTTATAGTCTCATTCGAAGGACTGTATGAGGAATGGAGTCAGAACCAATGTTAACTCCGGGGAAAAATCCCCTGTACCGAAACAGCCGGCGCGGAGATGCGAACCCGCAACCCCAGGATCACCACAGTCTGGCGCTCTACCAACTGAGCTCTTCTGGCTCCCTCCTTCAGATAACTTTCTTGAACAGTTTGTCCAACTCCAGCATTCTTAAATGATCCCTGATAACGTTGACGAACTGAGCGATGATAGGCACAGGTGTTTTGCCAGTGGACTAGAACAATTGCTCATAATTAAACAGTTGTGTGGGGTTTTTTTTTTTTGTTTTTTTTTCTTTTCTTTTTTTTTAAGCAGATATATGACAGACAGATAGACAGACAAAAGCACCGAAAGACGAGGGTAAAAAGGTAGCTGGTCCAGTGTTGTTAGATTTCTTCTTTCATATGTTTTAGAATGCTTAAGTTATTACGTTAATAATGATACATTCACACAATGATAATGATGATAATAATACTACTAGTAATAACAGCAGCAGCAGCAGCAGCAAATGCCACAAAAATCTAACAACCAGCTCATAGAGACAATCAAACTAAATGAGTAAACTTGCATATCTCTCTCTCTCTCTCTCTCTCTCTCTCTCTCTCTCTCTCTTAAAAAAAATGACAGATTAAATTATATAAGATCAAAACGCGGCTCAAAGCAATGTATTCCAATAAAAAAAAAAACAATAAGATCAATAGCAACAACCAAGCAAGCAAGTAAGCAAGCAAGCAACCAACCAAAACATAGACACACACTGTATTAGTACTTTCTCTTCTTTCTTGTGTGTGTGTGTGTGTGTGTGTGTGTGTGTGTGTGTGTGTGTGTGTGTGTGTTTTAACCGTTCAGTTTATTTGTCTGAATGATTATCATGAAGCTTCTTAAAAGACGACTATTAGATTGACATTGATTCAAAATCTGGTTTGATATAATCTGAGACCAGCACTTCGGAAAAAGCGAAGTGTTTGTTTGTGGATTCATTTCTGCATTTATAACTGTATTTATTTTCCTGTTTACGTATTCATTTATTTATTCATTTACATACTTCATCCCTGCCATGAACACTTACCTTGAACAGTGCATATATTTTGTTTTCAGTGAGTATAAGCATTCCCCAAAGCTTTGATAGTCCAGCAATGACACCGGGACAGTTTGGAGGAAAGGGTATGGGAGTGCGTTCTGTCAACCTGTCGGGATTCACCCCGTGCACACATCGTCACCATGACATGTGATAACAGGCAGCATAATGGGGTACATCATGGGGCGATCGGCGAGATATGTTACACCAACTTGACGCTAATATCATCCAGCTGGTGACGGGGGTCTTTTAAAGTTCTACATTCACGCCACACCCAACAGACATCTGGGGATATGGCGGCCGGTCGGTCATGTTTGAATGTGTATCCGTCACAAACGACGCGCAGCGGGAAGCAGAGGTAGGGGAGGGATGAGGGGTGCGGACGTTCTTTCCTACGTTGAGGGAGAACAAGAGAAGACAACTCCACCGCACCGCAATGGAACACAATTGTTCGGTGTTTTTTGTTTGTTTGTTTGTTGTTTTTGTTTTGTTTCATCACAAATTTATAAAGTTAGGGTTAAGTTATGATGAGGGTTAGTTTAGGGTTAGTGTTAGGACGAAGGTAGGGGTTAGTGTAATGCATACTGAAGTCTGAACGAGACTTTCGGCTTTCTTGTCTAAGATCCCCTGTATAATTCGTAAACACGCGCGCTCAAAGCAGCTGACTGAATCCGAAGATGTCTACGCCAGTGTAAAACGGTCTACAAAGAGAGACCATCTTATATCTTACGGGAGGTGTGGAGGGAGGTGGGAAAAAGCAAGAGAGGAGTAGGGTGAGGGGAGGGGGATAGGAACGGGGGTCAAATGGGAACGGAAAACAGGAAAGAGGGGTGGAGGTGGGATGGCAAAAGGCGGAGGAAGGTGGGGAGGGGGTGGACGAGGAGAAAAAATAGTTTGAAACTGACCGCTTATCATTGGACTGACACTTTCCAAAGTACAGGTCTAGAGGATGTTGACAAATGAATGAAACATTGTTACACGAAAGAGCAACGTGGTGATGATCACGAGCTGAATTTATGAACATTTTCGTGTGTGTGTGTGTGTGTGTGTGTGTGTGTGTGTGTGTGTGTGCGTGCGTGAGAGAGAGAGAGAGAGAGAGTGTGTGTGTGGAGAGAGAGAGAGAGAGAGAGAGAGAGATTTGCTCGTGTGTGTGTGTAGAGTATAAGGGAATATACGCATTCGCATCAGCGTGCTCCTTCACATGTAAATTCATATGATCCATAATTCATGTGCATGTTGTCTACGATCTGTTATGTACATGAGGTGAACGAGTGTGGGTGAATTACGGGTTATCAGAGAGAGAGAGAGAGAGAGAGAGAGAAAGAGAGTTGCTCGTGTGTGTTAGAGTATAAGGGAATATACGCATTCAGGTCAGCGTGCTCCTGAACATGTAAATTCACTTGATCCATAATTCATCTACATGTTGTCTACGGTCTGTTATGTACATGAGGTGAACAAGTGTGAGTGAATTAGGGGAAAAATTATTGAGTGAAAATGAAAGGAGGAAGTCTTAAAAGCGTTTTTTTTTTTTTTTATTCCGGTGAGATGCCATAAATAGAAAGTACCAATGAAAAAAATGGGGAAAAAAATTGTTGCTGACAGAGGATTTATCAGTTTTTCTTTCTTCCTGTCTTTTTCACTCATTTCTCTTTCGGTTTGCTTGCTCTCTCTCTCTCTCTCTCTCTCTCTCTCTCTCTCTCTCTTGATACTTCTTTCTTTTAATACTTCCTTCTCTACTTTTCTGTGTTGTTCGTCCATTCAGAATTATTCGTTGTTCCTTCCTTCCTTTGGTTCTTACTTTTTTTTTTTTTTCTTTCCTTGTCTTTTCTTTGGTTTTTTTTTGTTTTGATCGCTTTCTCTCTTCCTTCGCTTTCCTTTCTTTCCATCTCTTTCTTTCATTCATACAATTTCCTTTCTTTGTTCTCGTTTGCCCTGTCTTTTTTTTTTTTTTTTCTTTCTTTCTTTTTTTTTTTTTTTTTTTTTTTTTTTTCGTACTTAGAATTGCTTAGAAGTATGATAAAAGTTTAACGATATATTCAAGCACCTGGAAAAAAAAATCAAACAAACGGATTGCGAACGATGTGAACAGACATGCGGGGAGACTGCAGAGAACTCCGCCAAGATCGAACGGATCCCAGTGCTGTCCCTTTGATCTAAATCCGCACCAAAATGTCTGGGATTCGTCCCTGGACTACGTTCAATCTTTTCATGAATTGTCGTGAAAATCTGTTCAATAATTGTTGCATAATCTTGCTGACAGACAGTCAGACCAACAAAGAAATAAAGATAGGCCTTGGCGAAGGTACTAAAAACATTATCAGCTTTGAATATACTTGACACATCTTTAAACGCCTAGAATGTAAGTACAATTTCTCAACGTTCATGTTTGTCATCGTTGTTTAAAGGCCAATATTTGTTGCTAGTTTCCACCGTTCTCCACTGAAAAAGAAAAAAATAAGAGGAAAAAACGAAACAAATACAAAGAGGTCTATATCATCATCCATGAATGGGTCCATGTTTAATGTTTAATCCAGTTTTGATCATCTGGATTTTTGGCGCTTAGTCAGTCTTTATTTTGCGCGAATCTGTCAGATAACAGAAGCATAAAAAGTCATCTTTTTCCGAATCTGGATGCATTTGCAAGTTATTTGATAAAGCGAAAATGTCGTCTGTATTTGATGTCTCTCTGCAAGGAAACAATTGTTAAAAACATTGTAATGACAAATTTGCGAAAACTTTCGTGGAAGTTTCTATCCTGCGTTTTGGTAAATTCAACTAAACGAACATCTACGCTGGTGCAGAGTTGTCAATGGTGGATTGCCCATACAAGTGGAATGTATCTCTGCGTTTGCGTACCAGAAAGGCTAGTTTCCTCAGCAATATGTGTGTGTGTGTGTGTGTGTGTGTGCGTGTGTGTGTGTGTGTGTGTGTGTGTGTGTGTGTGTGTGTGTGTGTGTGTGTGTGTGCGGTAAAATGACAGTGAATATAAGACTTTATCATATGATGTTCTAGTTGTGCTCTCTCTCTCTCTCTCTCTCTCTCTCTCTCTCTCTCTCTCTCTCTCTCTCTCTCTCTCTCTCTCTCTCTCTGGTGCTTCCATCCGCTCAAGTTAACTACAGAGGATATGTCGAAAAATATCATTTCATCATTTCATTGTCAAGAAGTGGCACATCATTCTACGATATGCTGCGGGAAAATTGTTCGCAACGGTTATCCTAATATTTCATAGCCAGAGACGGCAAAGAAGGTGGTAGGAATGGAGAAGAGGTAGAATCAAGGGAAAACGGAGGAGGGTGAGGTAGGGACAGATATGGGAGTGAAGCAGATGGGGTAGAGGTGGGGTGGCGGGGTGGGGGGGCGTAGTGCAGAATATTTCATTTCAGTGTGGAGGACGGCACTTAAAAAACCCGTGGAAAAAGACGACAATATGAAACAGTTTTATGGAAAACGTGGATGACGTCAGTGCGCCAACCGCCACAAACCGCTGTAGCCAATAGAAAGCTGGGGACAATTCGAAGAGTGACCAGGACATAATTCATGTCGTCTGCCTTTCTTTGAGTTTACGACGTCACGCTGCCATGAGCTCGCTGGTGAAATCTAGGGTACAAACACGACAGTTGATTGCCGCCCAGTCCCTGGGGAAAACCAAGGATTGAGAGGAAGGGAAGATGGGTGGTAGTGAGACGAACAGGATATATGGGGGGGGGGGGGGGGGGGGGGGGCGTAGGGATCGGTAGGGATCGGGGGCTGGGGAAGGAGAGGAAATAGAGAGAGAGAGAAAGGGGGTTGGTTGGAACTTCAGCGGTATACGCTCTCCATCCCAACCTATATCTGTCGTACGCCAGTGAACGTGTAGGACGTTAATCTCACCATCTCGGAGCCGTGGAAAACGAGCGGGATTGACGCGCTGCGGAAATGGAACGATTTCCGTGAAGGCATGCGCGCAGCAGATGTGCGCGCGTGCCAGTGCTGATTTGCAGCTTGTTGACTCTGGCTCACAAGTGATCCTTAATGGTCTCACAAACACCTGTTGGTCTCCTTCAGCTTTGTGTGGCCATCCTTGCTTTGGACTAAGTGACCCGTAAACGATCTTCGGGGGAAGACCTGGAATGATTGGCTGGCGTGCAGGGAGGGAAAAGGAGCCTGATGGGCGGAAGGGCAGACACACACACACACACACACACACACACACACACACACACACACACACACACACACACAGAGAGAGAGAGAGAGAGAGAGAGAGAGAGAGAGAGAGAGAGAGAGAGAGAGAGAGCTCAGAACAGAACAGAGCTCGAGAGTACAAAACAATGCAACAGGACAGAATATTGTCCAGTAAAGGACAGGAATGCCAAGGTCTGACCTGCGGACAAGGGAAAATATTATCGATATATGTTTAATGTTATCTCATATCATAATTTTATAAATGAGACCAGAAAGCATCGTACACATTCTCACTAACATCTGCTAGACATGCAGAGACAAAATAAATGTTTTTTTTTTATGTTTGAACCTAACAAGTAAAATAACGATTCCCAATGTAATTTCAGCAGCGACGGGTAGAGTTTCGAAAACAAATGGATTTTGATTGTGGCTAAAATGTAGTACCTTGAAAGAACTGCTCGCATACGGTTTATTAATGACTGAATTACAATACTAAGTTATAGTCATCTATAAGCACCGAAACGAAATGGATAATTCAGATACATCGGATCTGAATTTTGTCAGTATGCATCGGTAAATCCCTACTGTCAGAGAGGGACGGAGAGAGTAAAAAAGAAAAACAAATGTGACCAACACTCCATCCCTCCCCTTCTCTCCTCTCCCACTCCTCCCTCCCCCACCCCCTACCTACCGATTATTTACGTCTTCTCCACCCCAATTCCCTGCCGTTGGTAGATCTTTGGCAACCAAACACACATGTGACACAATGGGCAGTGCATAGCTCTAATCAAATGGCAACTAAGCACATGTGACACAATGGGCAATGCATAGCTCTAATCAAATGGCAACCAAGCACATGCGACACAATGGGCAATGCATAGCTCTAATCAAATGGCAACCAAACACATGTGACACAATGGGCAGTGCATAGCTCTAATCAAATGGCAACCAAACACATGTGACACAATGGGCAATGCATAGCTCTAATCAAATGGCAACCAAGCACATGTGACACAATGGGCAATGCATAGCTCTAATCAAATGGCAACGAGCACAGTGACACAATGGGCAATGCATAGCTCTAATCAAATGGCAACCAAACACATGTGACACAATGGGCAGTGCATAGCTCTAATCAAATGGCAACCAAACACATGTGACACAATGGGCAATGCATAGCTCTAATCAAATGGAAACGAGCACAGTGAAACAATGGGCAATGCATAGCTCTAATCAAATGGCAAACGAGCACAGTGACACAATGGGCAATGCATAGCTCTAATCAAATGGCAACCAAACACATGTGACACAATGGGCAATGCATAGCTCTAATCAAATGGAAACGAGCACAGTGAAACAATGGGCAATGCATAGCTCTAATCAAATGGCAACGAGCACAGTGACGATGCCATGGTCGATGCACGCATGAAAAACATCGGTCGTGTTCTAAGGTCAAAGTGTACGGGAACGCCCAAGACCAAGTCAGGAAAAAACATGTCTAGTCGTAATTCAGCCTTTTGTTCTTCAGCTTCTGACGGTAGTAATGAATTCAGTCACAAAGCTTGACATTGTCACTATACGAAAAACAAGATAGCCTTTCCCTACTCCCCCCGTGTCTTTTCTTCACTGAAAAAACGGATTAGTTTTTGTACCTAGATCGTGAGCTTAAGATAATGTGTGTGCGTATGTGCGCGCGCGCGCGTGTGTGTGTGTTGTGTGTGTGATGTGTGTGTGTGTGTGTGTGTGTGTGTGTGTGTGTGTGTGTGTGTGTGTGTGTGTGTGTTTGCGTGTGTGCGTGCATGCATGCGTGCATGCGTGCGTGCGCATGTGTGTGCGTGTGTGTGTCCATCCACTCCCCCTCAAAGCACCTTCCTTGCCTCTCTCTCTCTCTCTCTCTCTCTCTCTCTCTCTCTCTCTCTCTCTCTTCTCTCTTTGACTCCATTCAAGTAGGTATAAATTACACCCATCCTTGGAACCTGTTGATAAAACCTAGGGACGCGATCTGCATTATCGACTCTGCGTTAATCGCCCTCACTGCCGGGTTACCTCTCTGGCAATGTGTTTACAAGCACCTTGCCCGGTCCTTCAAATCAGGCACTGTGTGGTTTAGCACGTGGCGTTCTCGCCACAGGAAAACCATCACACCTGCAGGTGAGGGGAAGATTCCATCTCGTCCCAGGCTGCTTCCGTCTCCCCAGGACTCTCGCTGACGTGAGCTCACGAGTGACGGACAAAATGGACAGGGGTTACGCCCTCAGATCGCCCGTCCGATAACACGACAGGAGCGGGTGGGATTTGGCACTTCCGCACTTGCTCGCAAACAATGGAGTCAGACGACACATGGAGTGATCCCCAAGAGCTATTATCAGTTCCATGGGGGGGGGGGGGGGGGGGGGGGGGGGGGGGGGGGGGGGAGGGGTTGTCTCCCTACTGGCGCAGTGGGTTCTCCAGGCGTGCAACCCAAGCAAGGATTTATCAACGCTATGCCAAACGCTGAGCAGTGGACTCTGCAGCCACTTATAGTTTCCAGTTCCAAGCTTGATTACACTTGCTAACAGCCAGCCACACGATTTCCCGTGATAGCGTGTTGAAGTCGTTTTAACCGAATTCGCCTTTGTTTTATAGATTAAGAATGGCACAGCATCAACGTTTTTATTCGACTAAGGATGTTTTAAAGGGGAGGGGAGGAGGGCGGGGGTATAATAATAATCTTGTAACCTGAGTTCTGAGTCGACCAAATAATGGTGGCACGAACAATATGACAATGGTGCTGGAGATACAGGTACATCCATTTGTTCTGTGATAGACTATATGTCACTGCAAAGAGCAAGACACGTGTTCTGACAGCTACAGTGACAAAAACAGGTACATCAGGTACATTTTGTTCTGTGATAGACTATATGTCACTGCAAAGAGCAAGAAACCCGTTCTGACAGCTATAGTAAAACAGTGGCAATTGTAGAAAGAACTGAATGATACTGTCCTTCCCTTGACAGTACCAAAAATTTTACACATGTACAATGGCCAAAGACAGACGTATTCTCATTGTTCCTCTCTGTTCCTTAAAGCCCACCAGAGCAACAACGTTTTTTTGTCGTGTCACGTTCATATAATAAAAGAAGAAAGAAAAGAAAAGAAAAAAAGACACCGAGTCGGGGGAAAATCCGAAGGAACTGATATTTGGGACCTGTGATACTGTGCTTTAGCTGAGTAGGCCAAGAAAAGGGATGATTTTACAGCGCGTTCCTCATGAAGTCATTTGCTTTTACTTCAATGGATTTTTAGTGTTATAGCTGGATGTCTGTATACGGTGAAATTATGTGGGAAGACTTGCTGATCAGAATTTCGTGTCAAACACAATGGAGCCAGCCTACATATAAACTCCCATCTGTCCGCAATCCATTTCAAATAAACAAATGTTTGTTCTGTCTCTCTGTCTCTGTCTCTGTCTCTGTCTCTGTCTCTCTCTCTCTCTCTCTCTCTGTGTCTCTGTGTGTGTGTGTGTGTGTGTGTGTGTGTGTGTGTGTGTGTGTGTGTGTGTGTGTGTGTGTGTGTGTGTGTGTGTGTGTGTGTGTGTGTGTGTGCCTGTCGGTCTCGGTCTCTGTTTTGTCATCGTCGCTTCGTTCATTTTTGAAAGGTCATAAGGGCTGTACAGAGATATTTGAACTTTGTACATACCAATGGGATAAAATCAACTTAAAAAAGTGGAACAAAAAGTCCCCCCCCCCCCCAACCCCAAATTAAAAAAAATAAAAAAAGAAAGAAAGAAACAAACAAAGCAAAAACGACTTGACATAGGAAAGATTCGAAACCATGACTTCCTGAACTGCAGGCAGATGGTATCACGGCAGAAAAGTCAGCTGGAGAGAGGCAGCAGTGAACAACAGACATGTGAACGTGGCTGACCACATGGCTGGACAGACACAGTCCTAATGAGAACTCCTGCACGGTCATCGGAAGCACACAGCATGACGGCCCATTGAGCGGTCACACTCACCGCGGGCGTCAGACGGCCTGCGCGGTGTTATCTCCCGTGGAGGTGGTCGCCATCGACGACATTATCTCCTTGGAAAGAGCACGGAATGAGTGCGTCATGCGGTTTGTTACCCACGTTGTCAACGAGTGTGGGCAGTCTGGCAACAATGAAAAACCATGTCTGATCGCCACAGATAAATAGTGTGTTGGTCAGCGCCTGGAATGAGTGGAGGAGCGTCGGCGGTAGAATTCCCCAAGGGGTCGAGATCGGTTGTACTGGCCACGATTTAAAAGAAACCTGATTGCAACAAAGTGTCCATCGATAAACACTCACCCTCTTCCTCCTCTCCCCCCCCCCCCCCCCCCCCTCGTCCTTTTCCGGTGCCTCCCCACCAAAGGTGCCACCTCCATGCACCCTCTCCCCCACCCTCCTCCCCCTCCCCACCCCCGCTTTCACACACTCCTCAGGCCCTGAGGTTTTACAGCATTAATTTATTGTGTATGCATGAAGGAAGAAGACTGACAGTGGCAGTTAGACGATCAAGCCTAAAAATCTTTTGTCTGTCATGGCACAGTAGCTCCAGGCGTTTGGTGAACGTGGCTGGATTAGATCGTATGCGGGCGGGCGGAAAAAGGAGAAGGTAAGCGGTGTTGGGAATGAAGGGGTGGGGATAGAGGTGGTGGGAAGAGGATGGTCGTCAACAAGGTCCAGTGGTGGG
>JADBJO010024952.1:0-24453 GCA_016801955.1 Conus betulinus
TCTCTCCCTCTTCCCCCTCTCTCTACTCCTCGCAAAGGAAACGCTATTAGAAAGTGATTGATTTGTGAAAAGATATATAAGCTGTTCACGTCCGGACAAAAAGTTTATTTGATACTTTGTTGGCAAATGCTCTGTTCATGTCGCTATAATGGATGTTTTGTATTTTGTAACCACCCACCATGAACATGGGCCTAAGAGGCCCCTATCATTCATTAAACCATTTCAGAGTTCAGAGTTTCTCTTCCTCTCTCTCTCTCATACTCTCTCTCTCTCTCTCTTCTCTCTCTCTCTCTCCGTCTCTCTCTCTCTATCTCTTTCTCTGTTCCATGTGGTGAATGCAGATATGTGTTAAATTACTCTTTCCTTATGTCCATGTGTCCTGCCCACCCACCCCCCTACCACCCCCCCCCCCCCCCCCCCCATCCCCCCCCCCCCCCCCCCCTTTTTTTTCCATATACCACCGTCCTTCTTCTCCCCCCACCGACCTCCACCACCTGCCCCATCCCCTACACCCCACCCCTCCCTCCTCCCTCCCTTACCCCGCTCTCTACTACCCACCGCCTCCTCCCCCCCATCTATCTCCCAAAGCACAATCCATCCTTACTGCCCTCCCCATTTGGTCCCCCCCCCCCCCTTTATTTCTGCTGTCCTCTCGCCCGTCTCGTCTCTCCTCTCCCTCCCCGCTCTCCTCTCTCTCTCTCTCTCTCTCCTCACTCCCTCTCCCTGCTAGTCTCTCTCTCTCTCTCTTTTTTTTTTTTCTCCTCGTCCCCTCTTTCCGATCTCGTATCTTGGCCCGCGTCACAATATGCAAGTGATGTCACTGTACTACCCCTTTCCACTGGTCATATTCCCTTCCATTTGAGCCCTGTCCATTTGACCCCCCACCTCCCCTCCCCTTCCTCACACTGCCCTGTTTTAATCAATAGTAAATTTTATTTCAATAGTATATAAAAAATGTTAATTTTAGATGCAGTAGAAGGGCAATGACATCGGGGGCATATATTTATGTCTGGAGCTCTCCGGTCCCAGAAGAGAAAGAGTTCCCCCTTTTGGTACCGAACAATGTTGGGCCGAAAAAAAAGGAAAAGGATACAAAACTGCGGGTTTGTTAAATCCAGTTTTTTTTTCTTCTTCAGTCACACACACACACACACACACACACCACACACACACACACACACCACACACACACACACATATATATTATATATATATATATAGTATATATATATATATATATATATATATATATATACGAAAGGTTTTGAACTTTTCAATGATTATATCAGCGGTGCAGGGGTGCAGAATGTATGTATGAATGGGCAGAGCCAGGAACAAGGTAAGGTATGGTAAATAAAGACCGGGTTTCACTCTCAATGCCAGGTACTAAAAAAGAAAGCACGAAGTATTATTGAGAATTCTCCCACAAACTTTGAAGGACCCAGACAGAGGTAAGCTTAGTTATGCTATTGCAAAAAACTTATATTTTACAAGTCGAAAAAAGATAACAATCTTCGGAAATGGGAAAAAAAAAAAAGTTGAATAAAAACTTGGTTGATAATACGATAAGGTCTCTTCCTCAACAGCAAGAGTTTTGGATAACAGTATAAAGAATTCACAGTAAAAGAAACCAACCAGAGCATAGCATCCCTGTTCAGTCTGTATTCGACAAAGATATTCGTAAAGGTGATAAGCAAGCTATGGTCTACAATGATGTAGAGAAACAAGATTGGTAATGTCAGATTTCCCGAGAAGGTTAGTGCGTTATGCATAAGCTTGCAAAACAAAAGAGCTGCGGGCAGGGCACGTGTGTGTGTGTGTGTGTGTGTGGGTGTGGTGTGTGTGTGTGTGTGTGTGTGTGTGTGTGAGACTGTTGTGTGGTGTGTGGTTGTGTGTGTGTGTGGTGTGTGTGTGTGTGTGTGAGACTGTGTGTGTGTGTTGTGTGTGTGTGTGTGTGTGGTGTGTGTGTGTGAGACTCTGTGTGTGTGTGGTGTGTGTGTGTGTGTGTGTGGTGTGTGTGTGTGTGTGAGACTCTGTGTGTGGTGTGTGTGTCGGTGTGTGTGTGTGTGTGTGTGTGTGTGAGACTGTGTGTGTGTGTGCGCTGTGTGACTGTCTGTGTGACTGTGTGTGTGACTGTGTGTGTGTGTGTGGTGTGTGTTGTGTGTGTGTGTGGGTGTGTGTGTGTGAGAGAGTGTGTGTGGACGTGGAGAGAGAGAGAGAGAGAGAGAGGAGAGAGAGGAGAGAGAGAGAGATTCTGTGTAAGTGCGGTGAGTGTGTATATATCAGTGAAAAGTGTTATGTCTAAGTTAGCGTGGCGTTTTGTTATTTATCAGTGAAAAGTATTAGGTCAGTATCTATCATACGATTGTGTGCAAAGAAAAAAAAAAAACCGCGTATCCAAAGATAATAATGACTCTAATATTTACCGCTCCACTGTGTGCCGCCTCATATATATGAATGAAATATGCTCAGTGCACTAGGCACTCGAGGGTGGTACAATGCAGGGGGGAAAACGGAGTCATATCTACTTCTAAAAGTCATCACTGGTTCACCAAACTGAAATATAATGGGAGATTCAAAACTCAAACTTAGCCCATCGTGAACATTCCAAACAATGAGACTGACATCATGCCATAATAGAGCTATCACATTTATCTTTGTGGATTGAAATACAGTAAATACAGCATGTGGAAAAAAAAAAAAATGTCAGTGCCAACATTTCCTACTTACCTTGTACGATAGGAGGACACTACATGCGCATGGCTCATGCACCATTGTCGCAGCTGTTAATCCCGTTCAGTAACCTTGGGGTGATAAAACTAAAGACGAATGCTTCAAGGGCCGTGCGGGGCTACGTCTAAATTGAGATCTTTATGAGCACTTATTACTACACACGCACACACACACACACACACACACACACACACACACACACACACACACACACACCACACACACACACACGTATGTTATCTCTGTGTCTCTCTCTGTCTCCGTCTCTCTCTGTCTCTCTTTCTCTCTGTGTCTGTCTCTCACTCTGTCTGTCTCTTTCTCTCTCCTCTCTCTCACTCTGTCTGTCTCTCTCACTATCACTCTGTCTGTCTGTCTGTCTCTTCACTTATATTCGATACTATTATGCTTTTGATCCTTCTATGCACCATAGATAGTCGCGTCAAGTGATTGGTGGACAGAGCGATCTCAATTCTCAGTCTCAGAGCTCCCCAACACACCCTTAACCCTCCTAGAAAATTTCCGGGAGGGGGGACAACAGATAGTGTGTTTTGCAAGAAGGTTACAAAACTGCCCAGTCACGTACCCTGTGAATCACGTATCATACTAACGTTCACACACACACACACACACACACACACACACACCACACACACACACACACACACATGTGTATACACACACACACACACATACACATATACACATATATATATATATATATATATATATATATAGAGATATATATATAGATAGATATATAGAGGAGAGAGAGATGGGAGAGAGAGAGGAGAGAGAGAGAGAGAGAGAGAGAGAGAGAGAGACAGAGAGAGAACAGAGAGACGAGATAATAATAACAAATAGACGAAATGCAAATATCTTAGAGACAGATAAAAAAAAAAAAAAAAATAACGAAGTTTTAGCAATCTAGTTCTTTTTCTCAGTTTCTTTCCTTTAAAATCTGAAAATCTTTGATACAAAACAACACAAATGTTGCCGTAAAGGACAAAAGTCAAAAAGGAAATCTTTTCGAATTGAGTTCTGCCATTTTTTTTTATCCCCATGCACCAAAAATGATAATGTCATCTTACTGGTCACACAGAAACTGCAACTTTCTCACTACCAGACGGGGAGGGGGGAACGGGGGGGGGGGGGGGGGGGGGGGGGGGAGGGGACCACCAAGAGACTTTATATAGAAGTTACACCCGAATGTTCCAGAAGGTCCAGGATTTGCACTGAAATTGAATTCTTCCCTGATTTTCTGAAATGTCTATGAACCGCCACCCCCCCCCTCACCCCCCCTACCCACCCTACCTCACCTCAGTTGCAGGTTTCTAATTACATCGCAGTTTTTATTAAAGGAAACAAATACCCGTCTGGCCCAGTATTGCGTGAACCAGATTGGTCTGTCGCCGTCTATTACTGCCCTTCTCCAGGGAAAAGTTAGACGGAGTTCTGAGAAATGTCACGCTGATCAGACTTTTTATAGTGACGGCCTTTCCAGTACAAGAGGGATCGTGTGCAGTCCGCTGGGACGTGAGAAACGTGACAGCTCCGTATACCAAGCCTGTGGATGCAATAGAGCAGGTGTGAAAGAGGAAAAAGAAAAAAAACACCAACACAGAGAGCCTCCCCGACAATGAAGTTGGACAGAAAAACACTCTGGCACGTACATCATCCAGAGACTATTCCCCCTCTACTCCCCATCTACTACGCCCCATCTCTCTCCGACCCCATCACTCCCTGTCTACTCTCACACATGAATACACACCATCAACTTACTTCTGCAAAGGGATATCAGGCTGGTTTAGAATTTCCTTGTTAATGTTACGTGTATCTGTACAGGTCTGTGCTGTCTTTTGTGCTGTGTGGTGTGTGTGTGGTCATTTACCTCTTGTCTTCTCTGTGTGGCAGAAGTGGTGCCGTGTGGTTGTTGTCAGTATTTCGCCTAACTTTCAGAATTAATCGCGACAATAAATTGGTTTCAGTCAGTCAGTGTGTGTGTCTTTTGTGTGTGTGTGTGTGTGTGTGTGTGTGTGTGTGTGTGTGTGTGTGTGTGTGGGACAACAATAATACATCTAGTTATTGAATGCCTTCTTTCCCTTCTAGTCCCCCATGCTGCTACGAAACTCTGCTGGTTGCCAGCAAGGATCGTATTGTCTTGATTCTTTTTTTGCTTCGTTGTTCTTTTTATTCAGTTATTTAGTTTCCCTGATAATTTTCATCCATGAATTATTTTGGCGTTACAAACACGGACTTATGTCAATACAACAAAAAGCGTGTGACCCCCCCCCCCCCCCCCCCCCTCTCTCTCTCTCTCTCTCTCTCTCTGTCTCTCACTGTATGCGTTTGCATGCGTGTGTGTGTGTGTGTGTGTGTGTGTGTGTGTGTGTGTGTGTGTGTGTGCGTGTGTGTGTGTACGCGCGCGCGCGCGTGTGTTTTTAAACATGTGTGCGAGTTTGTGCATTCACGTGTGTGTGTGTTTTCGTGCTCTTTGTCAGTGTTCTTGTTGTCCGTGTGTGTGTTTGTCTGCATACATACATAGTGTGTGTGTGTGTGTGTGTGTGTGTGTGTGTGTGTGTGTGTGTGTGTGTGTGTGTGTGTGGTGTGTACCCTGAAACAACTGCAATCATGCTGAAATATATCTGTGATTCATTTGTCCATGATCATGCAATCTCTCTCTCTCTCTCTCTCTCTCTCTCTCTCTCTCTCTCTCTCTCTCTCTCTCTCTCTCTCATTCTCTCTCTCTCTCTCTCTCTCTCCATCCCTCTCTCTCTTCATTTTCTCTTTCTCCCTCCCTCTCTCATATCTCTCTCTCTCTCTGTCTCTGTCTCTCTCTGTCTCTCTCTCTCTCTCTCTCTCTCTCTCTCTCTCTCTCTCTCTCTCTCTCCTAGGATACCCCCGTATCAGCTGTCACTTTACATACCCCACCCGCTCTGAACATCTTCTCGTGGGACGATACTCTTTCCCCTAGACAATTGAATAGAACCCTTAAGACTTCTCCCCACAAACCTTTCACGTTATACAATAATCTCTTTGTAGAAGTATATGTGCGTGTTTTGAGTTTGTTTGTGTATGCCCGCGCATGCGCGTTCACGTGTTCCACGTGGTGTGTGTGTGTGTGTGTGTGTGTGTGTGTGTGTGTGTGTGTGTGTGTGTGTGTGTGTGTGTGTGTGTGTGAGAGAGGAGAGAGAGAGAGAGACGAGAGAGAGAGAGAGAGAGAGAGAGAGAGAGAGAGAGAGACTGCGCACACACGCATGTACACACGAATGCATGGGCACGCACGCACACAAACTCACACACATACATTTCCTCACTCATACATTCCCTTACAGTACAAGGAGGGACACAAACCGTTAAGGAGGTATGATAGGTCAGAGATGGATCGGGCAGAGAGGAGGTCAAAGCCTCATATCATATAATTATCCCCATAATATTACATAATAGGGTGACAGGGCTATGTGAATGTCAATATGGATAGTCGTGGGAAGACATATGGATAGTCATTGGAAGACAACGAGAGACAAAATCGTATAACAGCCGCACTCTTATATTATGGATATCGTAATTCATTATATGCTACACCCAACTTAAAACTCCTTTCCTTCTACCTCAAATGTCTCCGAATTTCTGATTTGGATCTTATTTTAAAGAAGAAACAAAAAAAGAAAAAAAGAAAATGATGTGTAGTAGTTCCATGGCATTAAAGTATACTTATTACAAGTTGCAGCTTTTGGACTGCTCATTATTAATAGGCCTAAATAGTGTACGACGAACAAAGAGAAATAATTTTGACAATGATATTTGAGAAATTTGCGTTATTAGCTATTTAACACTTCGACCTTATTGGACTATGTGGCCTTTTTACTTCTTAAATCGCGGCATCACAAAACGAACACGTCTTTGATCTTGGTCAAAAGGAACTTCATCTTTTGAAAATTTCGGTTCTGTCTTCTACCGTAAGACTTCATAGGTTCAAGATCCAGCTTTGTCGGCAGTGTGTGTGTGTGTGTGTGTGTGTGTGTGTGTGTGTGTGTGTGTGTGGCTGTGTGTGTGTGGTGTGTGTGTGTGTGTGTGTGTGGACTTGTTTAGAAGAAACATATCCAAATATTGAGGGTGCTTTGAATGTTTCTTTTTGTTTTCGAACATTAATTCGTTTGTCTTTTTAAAAAGAAGCCATCCAAAACAAAAGATAATTTATATAAATGTGTTATGTTTCACATTTTGAACATGATTATATTTAGGCCTTAGGTGCCTTAAAGCCAGCGAGCGATGAAAGAAAACCCATTTTGAACGTTATGTTCTGCATTTTTTCCCTGCGCTGTTTATGTCATTAAATTAGATAAAAGCTTTAGAAGAGAAATTGATGATCCTTTCAACCAAATACTGTGATACTTAATTTCAAATCACAGCTTCCTTGGAGTTTTGAATGTCTTAAAAGGACTGCAGTAAAACAAAGCCAAATGATGCCTGGAAGCTCTACATTATGGCCTCTAATAACTTTTGGGTTACTTGTGACTAAAATGGGTTACTTTGGCTCGTTTGTAAATTCATGATTTTAAGTGCCTTAGAAGCACTGGAGTTAAAGCAAGACAACTGAAACTGTCTGTTCTGCGCTTTGGCTTGTATTAGCTTTTAGACTCCATTATGTTCGTGTTTCTGTTCTGACAATTAAGGATAATCATTTACTCTTTAAGTTTAGTTTTTATGAATGTGTTGAGACCTTAGGTGAATTTAAGTGGATTATCGAACAAGCTCACACACCTTATATGGCTAACAGACAAACAATATTGGTTTGGGTTTATGAATAATGCGTGTCGGTTAATATAGGCCCGTCGCCCCATATTTACCACTCCCTGGTCCATTTAACCGAAATGTTATCTAAAGTGGGCTTCCTTTTCTTTAAGAATTTTATGATTTCTTATGTAGAACTTTTTGAATTAAAGATAGCCATTTGATGCTTATGCTATATGAGCTCTCTTATGGTAAACTTTACAAATAAATAACCTTGAGTAAAGTAAAATTAGTTAGAGAGGTAGGGCTGCATTTCTTAGGGTTCGAACTTACCCCAATCTTCCCCTACTTTCGTTGTGTGCTGAATGTCCTAGGCCTACGATATTGATAAAAACATCACATTTCACACACACACACACACACACACACACACACACACACACACACACCTGTCTGAATCACTATAGTGGAAGGACATTAAACCGACGACCACGCGCACACACACACACACACACACACACACACACACACACACACACACACACACACACGTTCACAAACGCGCGCGCGCGCGCGCGCGCACACACGCACGCACGCACGCACACACACACACACACACACACACACACACACACACACACACACACACACACACACACACGAATGGAAAAATTGACTTTAGTCAAAAACATTTATGATAAAAAAAAAAATTCTTGCGACAACTTTTTATTCCATCGCAGGCTGCATTATTTTCTGTGATATTTTGACGCTTAACCGCGGCGACGTTTTTTCACTTTGCAAAAAAAAATCGTCGCTGTGAAATATTAACGCTGCGACCGTATATCACAAGAAATGTTAACTCTAGCAGTAAGATTTCACGTGAAAATGTGTCGCAAAGGACAGCATTCACTGACTACAATATTTCACAGTGTCCTGTCGCAAAAAAAAAACTGTCGCAAAATTTCGAGCGACAGTATTTATGGACAGCTACAATGTTCTATAGGATTTTTTCGTGAAACGTCGCGCGACAATTTTTTCCAGAACATATTGTCGCTGCAACAATATATTTCACGTGAAATGCTATCGCTGCGATGTGGCGCAGAGGTTGGGACAGCAGCAGCAAAAAAAAAAAAAAGTTGTCTTTAAAGGGTAGGAAGTAAAAAAAAAAAAAAAAAACGAAATCTTTCAAACTGAGTTATACACATTACCTGTTTTGATCCCCTTGCGCCAACAATGATAATGCCATCTAATTAGTTACACAGACACAGCGACTGTCTGGCTGATGGGTAGAAAGGGATGGGCTGGAGGGGAGAGAAGGGGGAGAGGAGGGACACCAAGAGACTTTAAAGAATTACAGAATGTTTTAGAATTTGCTCTGAAATAGAACTCTTCACTGATTTCCTGCGATGGATATGACCCCCCCCCCCCCCCCCCCCCCCCCCCCCCCCTCTTTCCTCCAACTGCATCTGTCTGATCACGTCACATTTTTTTTAGGAAACAAATACCTGTCTGGCTCAGCATTGTGTAGAACCAGACTGGCCTTCAGCCGTCTATTATCGCCCGTTCTCCAGGGAAAAGTTAGTCAGAGTTCTGAGAAATGTCACACTGATCAGACTTTTTATAGTGACGGCCTTTCCAGTACAAGAAGGATCGTGTGTGCAGCCCGTTTGACGTGAGAAACGCGCGACAGCTCAGCTCAGTATACCAAGCCTGTGGATGCAACAGAGCAGGTGTGAAATGGTAAAAAAAAGGAGAAAAGGGCTTCGGCGACAAGTAAATTGGAAACAAGCTGTCGGTAACACGGTCTGGCTGGTACACCATCCAGGGACTATTCCTACCTTACCCCCCATCCCCCATGCTTTCCAAACATCCTCCCTCCTCCCCATCAATTTTGTTCACCCGCCTGTCCCCCCCCCTCCATGCCCACCGCTCTGTCCTTGCTCTTACACACAGAGGCACAGACACGAACGTGGGCATAATCAACTTGGTTCTGGACAGGGAGATCAGGCTGGCTTAGAGTGTAAATGTTAATGTGGCAAAAAGCGATGACAGGGTCATTTATCTTTGGTCTTCGCTCTGTTGGCAGAAGGTGATGCTGTCGAGCCATTTGTTACAGAACAGTTTTATGTTCCTTTCAAAAAATTAAAACGTGACACTTTCTCTGTTTCCTTATTGGCTGAGCTTCTCTCTCTCTCTCTCTCTCTCTCTCTCTCTCTCTCTCTCTCTCTCTCTCTCTCTCTCTCTCTCTCTCTCTCTCTGGGTAAAGGACAGCAGTTCTTTCTTCATGTTTTCTTTCTACTCCTATCCACTGTGAAAGGCAATAAGTTAGAAGAAGGAGTTTTTTTTTTCATTTTCTTCAGTTTGGAATGTTTCAGTCGTTAACAGTATTTGTTCATTTAGCTGTTCAGTGTTCCATTTGTTTTTTGATCTTTGCTTTATCTTGGAGTTACAAATACGAAGTTATTTGTCAACGTCACCGAAGAACCCTTTCCCTCAATCTGTGTGTGTGTGTGTGTGTGTGTGTGTGTGTGTGTGTGTGTGTGTGTGTGTGTGTGTGTGTGCAAGCGCGCTCGCGCATATATGTGTGTAAATGGCAATATGACTATGACTATGAATCTATAAGGTCAGCTATATGTGCATCCATTATAAATCCGAGTATGATGCACTTGCCCGTGAGGGCGTGTGCATGTGTACCTATGTGTGTGTATGAATGGGGACTGTGCAGCTGTGTGTGTGCGTGCGTGTGTGTTTTGTGGGTGTGTGATGTTTGTATGTATGTGTGTGTGTGCGACTGTGCACACGTGCGTGCATGTGTGCGTGTGTGTGTGCGCGCGCGCATGCGTGCGCATTAGTATGTAGACAGAGAGAGGAGAACTGAGGAAGAAAAGATGGGTGAGGGGAGACAAACTGCAGTGGGGGATGCTAATCCCTCTAATGTCGACAAACACTGATGTGCAGCAGTGATAATCCCTTCTCACACACGACTGACTGATCTTCTTTGGTGGAACAGCTTGGACACCGATACTGAGGCCGACACACATCAGCCAGAAAGGCCAGCGTCCACGAAACCAGCAGACTGTAGTCTACAAGATCCACAAGATTTGCACCTACCTCACCCCTATCGTGTGCGCTCAATCTAGAACAACAACAACAACAAAATTTCATGACGAAATCCAACCCCTCCATCAAAAACATTATCTCATTGTTCACAGCAAGCCAACATGGCTGCCAGCTCTTCACGTACACCAGCTTTTTAGTTTTCCTTTTTCTTTACCAATCTAAGCGAATCCACCCCCATCCTACCCCTCCAGCGCTGATGCTCCGCAGATTTCCAACGATCAATTGAAACTGGATCTCCCAAAGCGCTGATGAATATTTCGCCGCAAGTGTAAACAGGATCCCGAGATTGTGTGATAATTGACGCCATGAAGCCTTGTTTGCGGCTCCGCTTGCCCGCGTAATCGCCGATCGTTCGGCGATGTTGGCGGCTCCTTTTGCACGGCTGCTGTGGCGATAGTCACGTTTTGTGCAGAGCGGGTTTCACGGAGGCACGAAAGGCAGGAAATGTGATGGCTGATACCACAATGGTGGTCTGCGGTGATTGTATCGGCGGGAGGACTGCAACTTGTCGGACTGCGGTTTGGTGGGAATGGGCTGTATCATAATTTGTCATCCATCAGGATTTGTAGCGACAGTTGTTGGGCTTTCCCCCACGTTCCTGATCATGTACGTGGATGATTTTGTGTCCCGTACAGTTTGTGTGTGTGTATGTGTGTGTGTGTGTGTGTGTGTGTGTGTGTGTGTGTGTTCCAAATAAATCACTAGCCATAATCATAATCTTTCTCTAGCTTGCCATGTTGGAATATTCATGCCGTATGCGGATAGACTTGTCATGGTTCCATTGGCGTTCTTAACATTCTCTCTCTCTCTCTCTCTCTCTCTCTCTCTCTCTCTCTCTCTCTCTCTCTCTCTCTCTCTCTCTCTCTCTCTCTCGCGCGCGCGCGCGCGCGCGCGTGTGTGTGTGTGTGTGTGTGTGTGTGTGTGTGTGTGTGTGTGTGTGTGTGTGTGTGTGTGTGTGTGGATTCCAATACGTCTGAAAGGAGCAAAGGAGTAAAGTGTTTTGGAGATAAATGGGTCATCTCTGTTATCAGAACTATCAGAAGCACTAGATTCTATCCCTTCACATGATTCAGCTGTTGGCCTTGATGGCGTGTCCTATCAACTCATCAGACACTTACCTTCTTCGTGGAAAGTACTACTGCATTCATTATTCAAAAAAAATGTTGGATTAATGGCACTATTCCAAGAATCCAGAAAAGTTCAGTAGTAGTCCCAGTACTCAAGGAAGGTAAACCGAGGAGATCTGTGCATAGTTACAGACCCATAGCTCTAACATCTCATGTTGGTAAACTTTTATTAAAATATATATATATATATATATAGATATATATATATATATATATATATATATATATATATTCAAAAACGATAGTTATATTACTGTGAAAAAGGTGGCGTGCTTCCTGTTCAGCAAGCAGGCTTTGGAAAAGGTCGTGGGTACACCACAGACCATTTAGTAAAACTGACCAGTCACATTAAAAAGCAATTCTCCCGCAGGAAAAGTAATTTGGCTACATTTTTTGGACGTTAATAAAGCGTATGACTGCGTATGGCATGCGAGGCTATCATACAAATTAAAAAATGTTGGCATTTCTGGGAGAATGTTTGATTACATTAAAAGCTTCCTAACAGAAAGAAGCATATGTACGCGGATTGGAGGAACTTATTCATCATTAAGGAATGTAAATATGGGTATTCCTCAGGGATCAGTATTGCTCCCCAAGTTGTTCACAATCCTAATCCATGATCTTCCCAAATCTATGTCAAAAGCAATGCATGTAGTTCAATATGCAGATGTTATTGCTATTTGGATTAATTGTACATTAAAGAATTTTTTTTTTTTTTTATAAAAGTGTCTAATATCATCTGGCGATGAAAAGACATTAAATGAATCACTGAACTGAACTGAACTGAAACTGGGTTCATTCATCTCTCCCTCTCATCTCTCCTTCTCTCCCCCCATCTCTCTCCTCTCCTCTCTCCCTCTCTCTCTGTCTCTCTCTCTCTCTCTCTCTCTGTCTCTCTCTGTGTCTCTGTCTGTCCGTCCCTCTCTCCTCTCTCCTCTCTCCTCTCTCTCCTCCTCTACCTTCTCTCTCCTCCTCTCTCTCTCTCTCTCTGCGTCTGGTGTACTCTCTCTCATCTCCCTGTTTGTAATCTTTAGAATTCCTGTCTCGCAGTTCTCCCTCGTTACCTTCTCCTCCTCCTGATCTCCCTCTCTCTCTCTCTCTCCGTCCTCTCTCTCCTCCTCGGTCTCTCTCCTCTCTCTCTCCTCTCTCCTCCTCTTGTCTCTCTGTCGTGTGGTGTTCTCTTACTAATGACCTCACTCCGCTCTCTCTCTCTCTCCTCCCTCTCTCGCTCTCTCTCTCTTCGTCCCTCTCTCGTCTCTCACTCCTCCTCTCTCTCTCCTCTCGTCTCTGTCTCCTCTGTCGTCTCCTCTCTCTCTCTCCTCTCTCTTCTCTCTCTCTCCTCTCTCTCTCTCTCTCTCTCTCTCTCTCTCCTCTCTCTCTGATAGGCACATGTGTAGATTAAACTGAGCATTGGTCTTCGAAACATTATTAAGTAGTTCGTTTTCAGATACAGAGTCTGAAAGACAAATGAAAGAATATCTCTGAATGTGTACACTACCTAGGGGCAATTTGTCACGATCTCATGGACAAAGACTTTGATCTTCAGGCCGACTTTTAAGAGATATTAGGGGTCTTCGAAACAGAGCTCTTGGTTCTCTTCACAGGGATACAGTCTGTAATTTTCAGACAGCTGAAAGCTCTCCTCTTTGACGGCGTACCACGCAGACAACAATATGAGCCATGTGTGTGAGTTTGAGTCTGATCGTGGAGATAGATCAGCGGCAATTCATGAAGAGAAGGAGGGAGCGCTACATGAAGGGAGGCAGGCAGGCGATGCAGGAAGAGAGGCAGGCAGCGATACATAAGAGAGGCAGGCAGCATACAGGAAGAGAGGCAGGCAGCAATACAGGAAGAGAGGTAGGTCAGCAATACAGGAAGAGAGGCAGGCAGCGATACATGAAGGGAGGCAGGCAGCGATACATGAAGAGAGGCAGGCAGCAATACAGGAAGAGAGGCAGACAGCAACACAGGAAGAGTGGCAGGCAGCCATACAGGAAGAGAGGCAGGCGGCGGTAATATAGGAAGAGTGGCAGGCAGCAGTGCAGGAAGGGAGGCAGGCAGCAATACAGGAAGAGAGGCAGGCAGCAATACAGGAAGAGAGGCAGGCAGCCATACAGGAAGAGAGGCAGGCAGCAACCTAGCCTTCTCTTCCGAAAGTTGGTGATGGGATTTTATGTGTGTGCAAGATGTTATGCGTGCGATCATACACGGAACCTCGGGTTTATAGTCTTATTTCGAAGGACTGTATGGGAAATGGAGTCAGAACTAATGCTAACTCTCCGATGGGAAAAATTCCCCTGTACCGAAACGGCCCGGAGATTCGAAGCCGCAACCCTTGGATTACGAG
This sequence comes from Conus betulinus, assembly GCA_016801955.1. Classification (NCBI taxonomy): domain Eukaryota; kingdom Metazoa; phylum Mollusca; class Gastropoda; order Neogastropoda; family Conidae; genus Conus; species Conus betulinus. Next base: position 14,059 of record JADBJO010024952.1, read on the forward strand.
TCCGGCGCTCTACCAACTGAGCTATTCCAGCCCCCAAACTTCTGTCGATTTTGTTCATTACCGTGCCCCTGCCAATGTCCATATTCTGCATGCGAAGTGCACACGCACTCACTGTCATTACTCTGTGGAAACCGTCCTTCACAAAGTGATGGAGCCCGTGCTTGAGCAGCACCCAGCTGTCGACACCAGTAGAGCGCTGCTTTCCCATGACAACGTAAGTCCCCACAAGGCCAAGGTCACTCCAGCCTGCCCTGATGAGCGAAGCGTCCAACTGTTTCCCCTCCTGTCCTACAGTCCGGTCTTGACTTCTTGCATCTTCTGTTTATTCCCCTTGCTGAAGCAGAAGGTGGCAAGACGGAAATTCTCACGACTCTAAGAACTATTGAAACTTTCACAGCTGTCTGGTTTGTCCGTCCGAGTAGCAAAACTCATTTGAATCCTGGCTGAGGCGCCTGGAACTGTATGTCGTCTGCATGTTCGGCTCTCGCTGAAAAAACAAACAAAAATTAAACACACACACACACACACACACACACACACACACACACACACACACACACACACACACACACACACACACCGGGTAAACGTTCAGGTCGGCGTCCTACACACAAGAACTGCGAGCTGTTCTAGAATTGAATTGCCGCTTTTTCATTCATCCATTTTTTTTTTTCAAACGCGATGATACATGAAGTTTCCGTTCATAGAGTTAACTTTCTTCTTCATCTTCTTCTTTATCTTTTCTTTTTCTCAATTTTTTATTGGTGAAGAGATGGGGAGGGGTGAGGCATCAATCAATAAGGTCAGTTGAAAAGCTTTAGCTAAATGCGCACAGAAAAGAGTGAAGTAGCATAAGCATTTACCATAGAGATTATTGTACCCTGTAATGGTGTATATTCCAAAATGGTCACAATGGTCTGTACTCCTCTGATTTGGTATCCGTATTGTCACATAGCGCAGCAACAGGCCGGCGTTTTGGTATCTGCGACCATATTGCGCCTGAATACCAACACGGTGGTGTGCCGTTCGTTAACTGCCGTTTTGACCCTCAAGTTCAAACCTCGGCATTAGCTTTTTTAAATGGGGTTGATGAAATCGGCACTTTCAGCTACATGAACCTGACACCAAAGTCAGCCCTGTGAGCAAGTGAACACTCTATGAAAGCAAACAAAAGCGGTGCGCTGGTTCACTTAAGAGCCGGCATGGAAGTGGTGGAATCTAAAGTCAAACAATACACTGCGTTTGCTGCTGTTACCGAGCTTTTGACCTGCCGGGGTTAGAGATGAGTTTGTTTTCGAGGATAATACAACGCAAAGTCCTCGTTCATAACACCGATTCCCCCACCCCCACCCGTCCCCCATTTCCACCCCTACCTCACCCTTCCTCTCCCAGTCAGAAAAGGCAAATGCCGAGGGCCAAAAAGAAAAAGAAAAAGAAAACACCCGAAGGCGCTGGGGAGGACCCAGAGAAGCACTGTCTTCACCTGTCTTTAGAGCAGTCCTGTACCACCCTTGGAGGCCTGCACTGTAATGACGATGGGTACAGGCACGCGCAGGACACTCCATTAAGATATCAAGGGACATAAACTGCTCCTGAACAGAGGTAAATCAGACTACAGGATGCAACTCATAACAGCCATAAAGTAGCATCCCCATGGGTGTACCAGCCCGTATTTCATGACTGCAGAGCCCACCGGCAAAAAAACACTACCCTCCAGCTGTCGCCTGACCTTAATGGTCACGGATACCTAAACAGCCGTCTATCGCTTCACTGTCTTGGTATTCGGATTCCAAAATGGAAAAGCTATTTCGCCCGCCTTTTGGATATTCCTGGCCACTTTGGTATCTGTCGCGGTCTAGAGCAGTGCAAAGGACGTCATAAGCAGTGGCTTAGTCGGTTTCACGATTTCTTGGTATGGCGTGTTTATCACATGTACGTTATATTGTCAATGCGATCACTTGCTTCTGTGCCGCCATAACTTTGGTATAAAACAAATCATACGTACACAGCGCAACGTATTTAAACTTTTTCCCAAACGTTTTTTCCATGACTTCTTCCCGTACTCACTGGTCGTGAGAGAGAGAGAGAGAGAGAGAGAGAGAGAGAGAGAGAGAGAGAGAGAGAGAGAGAGAGATTCAGAGACAGACAAAGAGACACAGACAGACAGACAGACAGACAGACATAGACGCACAGACAGACAGAATGATAGAGACGGACACAGAGACTGAGAAAGCGTCATAAATCAATCCCCCCCCCCACCCCCCCCCCCCCCCGCCCAACCTCACCCCTTCTACGCGTACGCACACGTACAGTGACTCCCTCCCTAAGCAATCTTGATGGAGTACACTCTGCCATGATCACCACCGTGCAACAGAAATCCGTAAAAAATCCTAGCCTTAGAACTTACCGTAGATTTGGGTTACCCCCCGCGCCTGCCAAGAAGAGCTTCAGGTTTCACACGGAGACAAAGACCCGGAGGGTGTAATGAAGACCTCACACTCCGAGGCCACACCCCCGGTTGGGGGAAAGGTGTTGGGGGTTACCCCGAGAGGTCTTCGATGGCGACGCCTTGTCTGCCACTCTTCTGCACAGGCTCTGCGGTGACATCATATCCTGCTCACGTGACAAGAAGGCTGCGGGGTTTGATGGGGGTTGTGCAGGAGTGACCGGATCTCTGGTGGAAGAAAGAGGAGGAGGAGGAGGAGGAGGAGGAGAAGGATGATGACACACAGCATCTGGGCGATGTTTGAATCATCTTGGGCTCGACAAGCAACATTCTTTTAAAAGCTGCATATCGTTGTTGTTATTGCTGTTGTTGATGCTATTATTGCTCTTCTTTTGTGTGTTTGATTCGTTTCTTATCAATGTTCTTGTTGCTCTTGTTCTCTTGTTCATGTTTGTCATTATCTTCTTCTCTTCCTCCCCCCTCCTCCTCCTCCTCCCCTCCTCCCGTCCTCCTCCATCTTCTTCTTCTTCTTCTTCTTCTTCTCCTCCTCCTCCTCCGCCTCCTCCTCTTCTTCTTCTTCTTCTTCTTCTTCTTCTTCTTCTTCTTCTTCTTCTTCTTCTTCTTCTCCTTCTTCTTCTTCTGGTACTACTACCAGTAGCGCCACCAGCAGCACTAGTATTTAACAGCAGTAGTAGAACAAGTTGTAACTGTAGTAATAGTATCGCTATTAAAGTTATTGCTCTGATTGTTAAAGGGAGAACAAAAACTAACTCCTCATTGAAGTATGGCACACCGCCTGCAATGATTTTCTTTGACTATTTCCACACTTACGCTCCTAACAGCTCTTACGTGTGAGCATCCAACATCGAAGACCTACAACGTTTTAAGCGTTGTCACTATCCATTGTCAGATTCGTTCCCCAGCATATTCCAGTACTCTCCAACAGTTCCAGTCAAGAGGGATCCAGTATCCCACCAGTTGTGTCAGGAAGGATCCGTATTCCAACATTTCTGCCTGGAAGGATCCTCCAATACCCCGCATTTTCTCTTAGAAAGGATCCAGTTTCCCAACATGTCTGTTAGGATGGATCTGGTACCTCACCATTTGTATCAAGAAGGATACGGTGCCCTGCCTTTCTCTCGGGCAGAATCCAGTATCTCACCATTTATATCACAAAGGATCCAGTACCCTTCCATTTTTTTTTTTTAGCAGGAAGGGTCCAGTACCCAACGATCTTATGGTAGGAAAATTTCAGCCCTCACGCTATTTCTCTCAGCGAGGATACCGTGCTCCATTGTGTTTGTTACGAAAGATCCAGTGCCCCCATCATTTCTAACATGAAAGATCCAGTAGCACCATTGCATCTGTCAGGAGGGATCCAGTGCCCCACAGCGTCTGTCAGGAAAGATCCATCCATAATACCACTACTTCTATCCGAAGGATCCAGGTGCCCCCCCCCCCCCCCCCCCCCCCCCACCCCCCCCCCCCCCCCCCCCCCCCCCCCACCCCCCCCCCCCCCCCCCCCCCCCCCCCCCCCCCCCCCCCCCCCCCCCCACCCCCCCCCCCCCCCCCCCACCCCCCACCCCCCCCCCCCCCCCCCCCCCCCCCCCCCCCCCCCCCCCCCCCCCCCCCCCCCCCCCCCCCCCCATCCCCATTTCTATCAGGAAAGATCCAGTAGCACCACTGCTTCTGTCAGGAAAGTAGTAATGCCCCCACCATTTCTGTCAGAAAAGACTCATAGTACCACTGCTTCTGTCGGGAAGGATCCAGTGCCCCTCCCCCTCCACCCCAACCCATTTCTGTCAGGAAGGATCGAGTTCCTCACTCTTTCTGTCCCAAACACTTCTCTCAGAAAAAGATCTGCTATCCCCCATCATTTCCCTCAGGAAGGATCTGGTATCCCCGCCGTTTCTTTCAGAAAGGATCTATTACCCCGACCATTTCTCTCAGAAAGGATCTAGTACCCCAGGCATGTCTCTCAGGAGTGATCTAATACCCCGACCATTTGTCTCAGAAGAAATCTAGTACCCTAACCATTTCTCTGAGAAGGGATCTAGTATCACGTTCATTTCTCTCAGGTAGGATCTAGTACCCCAAGCATATCTTTCAAGAGGGATCTAACACACTGATCATTTCTCTCAGGAGGGATCTAGTCCCCGACGATTGTATCTCAGGAACGATCTTGTGCCCCGACCCATTTCTCTGAGAAAGGTGTCTAGTGTGCCGACCATTTCTCCGAGAAAGGTGTCTAGTGTGCCGACCATTTTCTCCGAGAAAGGTGTCTAGTGTGCCGACCATTTCTCCGAGAAAGGTGTCTAGTGTGCCGACCATTCTCCGAGAAAGGTGTCTAGTGTGCCGACCATTTTCTCTCAGAGAAAGGTGTCTAGTGTGCCGACCATTTCTCCGAGAAAGGTGTCTAGTGTGCCGACCATTTCTCTCTCGGGAAAGAACTAGAACCTCGACTATTCTATTTCAGGAAGTATCTCGTACCTCGACCATTTCTTTCAGGAAGGGTCCAGTACCTTAACAATTTATGTGTTCATCTAAGGGGTGGGGGGAATCTAGTACCCCTAGCATTTCCTTCAAAAGGGATCTAGTACCCCAACCGTTTGTCTCCGGAGGGGTCTCCGGTACCCCGACCATTTTATATCTGGAAGGATCTAGTAACCCGACCATTTCTCTCCGGAGGGATCTAGTACCCCGACCATTTCTCTCCGGAGGGATCTAGTACCCCGACCATTTCTCTCCGGAGGGATCTAGTACCCCGACCATTTCTCTCCGGAGGGATCTAGTACCCCGACCATTTCTCTCCGGAGGGATCTAGTACCCTAACCATATGTCTCCGGAGGGATCTAGTACCCCGACCATTTCTCTCCGGAGGGATCTAGTACCCCAACCATTTCTCTCCGGAGGGATCTAGTACCCGACCATTTCTCTCCGGAGGGATCTAGTACCCCGACCATTTCTCTCCGGAGGGATCTAGTACCCCGACCATTTCTCTCCAGAGGGATCTAGTACCCCGACCATTCTCTCCGGAGGGATCTAGTACCCGACCTTTTTTCTCCGAGGGGTCTGCAGTACCCCGACCATTTTATCTCAGGAAGGATCTAGTACCTTATCCATCTGTCTCAGAAGGGAGGCATATAGTACCCCAACCTTTTCTTTCAAGAGGGATCTAGTACCCATCCATTTCTTTCAGAAGGGATCTAGAATTCCGACCATTTCTGTCTATTAACTCATCAGATCCGTCAGAGAAGATCTGATACCGCCACCATTTCTCTCAGTTCATGATCATTTCCACAGCTGGTTCTGTTCTAATTATTTAGTGTCATCCGAACTTTTGTTCATTGCTCTCGTCTACTCTTGGAAGAGCGTCCAAAGTTGCAAGTTGAATCTACGACATAAAAAAGTTGAAAATATAATCTCATACCCTCCAAGTGTACAGAAACTTATATTTCTTCGCCGTCAAATTTGAAATTGTAAAGAATTGTAGCTTTCAAAACGTTGAACGTTCAGTCTCGTAACTGTCAATAGTTTGAAAATGAAGCATCACGACTTTCGAAAGTTTAGAAATTACATTTCATAGCTTTCAAAAGTTTGCAGATCAAGTCTCTCAGCTTTTACACGTTACAAATTAAGGATTAGAAATACAATACGAAGTTAAGAGAACGAAAGATGGGCCGACAGCCGATATTGGTGACGCTTGGTTGTTTGTTTGTTTGTTTGCTAAAATTCGACTTTGGTTGAAATGAAGTAGAAAGAGATTGAAGCAGGCAGGTGCGTGGTGACGGAGAGAGAGAGAGAGAGAGAGAGAGAGAGAGAGAGAGAGAGAGAGAGAGAGAGAGAGAGAGAGAGAGAGACAGACAGACAGACAGACAGACAGACAGACAGATAGAGGAGGGGGGTAGGGGTAGGGAAGAAGGATGGAGGCGGAGCAGACAAGAAGTATCGAGTATCGTCAGACACAACACGGAGTTACGTCAGCGAAGCTGTCATCCACACCAAGCCATGGTTTCAATCGTGTCTTTTGTTTCTGTCTGTCTGTCTGTCTGTCTATCTCTGTCTGTCTGTCTGTCTGTCTGTCTGCCTGTTTGTCTGTTCGTATGTCTAACTGTCTGTCTCACTGTCTGTCTGTCTGTTAGACTGTCTGATTGCGGTAGATCTCCAATCATAATTCTCGTATTTCATTGCTCTCTCTCTCTCTCTCTCTCTCTCTCTCTCTCTCTCTCTCTCTCTCTCTCTCTCCCCCCCCCCCCCCCCCCCCCCCCCCCCCAGACCCCTCATCTCTGTCTCTGTCACACACACAAACACAGGCACGCACACACACACACACACACACACACACACACACACACACACACACACACACACACACACACACACACACACACACACACACACACACACACACACACACAACACAAACACACACACACACACACACACACACACACACACACACACACACACACACACTGGGCGGGATTTACAGTGTGTATCCCTATTTCTATATGTGTGTGCATGTGTACGTGCGTGCATGAGTGAGTGAGTAAGTGTGTGCACGTTGCACATGTGCGCAAGCGGGTGTGTGTGTGTGTGTGTGTGTGTGTGTGTGTGTGTGTGTGTGAGAGAGAGAGAGAGAGAGAGAGAGAGAGAGAGAGAGAGTGTGTGTGTGTGTGTGTGTGTGTGTGTGTGTGTGTGTGTGTGTGTGTGTGTGTGTACGTGTGTGTGTGTGTGTGTTTGTGCGCGCGCGCGCACATGCATGCGTGCATTTGTGCGTGCGTGCGTAGGTACGTACGTGTGTGTGTGTGTGTTGTGTGTGTGTGTATGTGTGTGTGTGTGTGTGTGTGTGTGTGTGTGTGTGTGTGTGTGTGTGTGTGTGTGTCTCTGTGTGTGCCTGCGTATAAGAGTGAAAGAGAGACAGATGGACCGAACAAAGAGCGAGAGACGCACACACAGACAGAGACAGAGAAAGAAGCGGGAAGGGGAGATGGAAGTGGGGACAGCAGCCAGACACAGGCTCAACATGATATGAACCGACAGAAACGGAGAATCGGTGGGTGGGTGGGTGGGTGGGTGTGCATGTGTGGAGGGAAGGGAAAGGGGGAGAAAGGCAGAGCAATAGCATCGTAAGCGAACGGAGACTCGAGCAACACAAAGGACGGAGACAGCGGAAAACTGTATGGACGATTTAACACAGAGGGGGATGTTGGATTTAGAGGCAAGACGACTGAAATGGTACAAGGAAGAAGACGATCCAGAGAGAGAGAGAGAGAGAGAGAGGGGGGGGGGGGGGGAGAAATTGGAGAGGAAGGGATGGAAGGGGAGTGGGGAGAGGTTGAAGAGTGGGATGAGAGGGATAGAGGGAGAGAGAGAGAGAGAGTGAGTGGGGAGAGAGAGAGAGGCCATCCCTGCTTGAGTGACCTGTGACCACTGATATCCTTTCTAGAGTGACCTGTAATTAGTGACATCCTGCTTGACTGACCAGCATTCAGCCACGCCCCTCCTTGGATTACCTGTAATCAGTGACAACCCTTCTTGTGTTACCCATAATCAGCGACGCTCCTTCCTGAATTACCCGTAATCAGTGACACTCCTTCCTGAAGTACCCGTAATCAGTGACACCTCTTCCTGAATTACCCGTAATCAGTGACATCCCTTCCTGAATTACCCGTAATCAGTGACACCTCTTCCTGAATTACCAGTAATTAGTGGCACCCCTTCTTGAATTATCTGTAATCAGTGACACCGCTTCTTGAATTACCTGTAATCAGTGACAATCCTTCTTGAATTACCTGTAATCAGTGACCCTTCTTGAATTACCTGTAATCAGTGACACCCCTTCTTGAATTACCTGTAATCAGTGACAACCCTTCTTGAATTACCTGTTATCAGTGACATCCCTTCTTGAATTACCTGTAATCAGAGACATCCCTTCTTGAATTACCTGTAATCACAGACACCTCTTCTGGAATTACCTGTAATCAGTGACACACCTTGAATTACCTCTTATCAGTGACACCCCTTCTTGATTACCTGTAATCAATGACACCTCTTCTTGAATTACCTGTTATCAGTGACACACATTGAATTACCTGTAATCAGTGACACCTCTTCTTGAATTACATGTCATCAGTGACAACCCTTCTTGAATTGCCTGTATTCAGAGACAGCCCTGCTAGAGTGCACTGTAATCAGTAACAGCCTTGCTTGAAGCACCTGTCGTCACTGACAGCTCTGGTTGGATCACCTTAAATCAGTAACAGCCTTGCTTGAAGACCTGTCGTCACTGACAGCTCTGGTTGGATCACCTTAAATCAGTAACAGCCTTGCTGGAGTCATCTTTAAGTCGTGACAGCACTGCTTAAATCAACTGTGATGAGTGAGCCTCTCTGTGTCTCTCACATTCACTCATACGCACGCACGCGCACACGCGCGCGTGCGAGCACGCGCACACACACACACACACACACACACACACACACACACACACACACACACACACACACACACACATACAGGGGAATAGAGATAGACACTCTAGATATCCCACCCACTCTGTGTGTGTGTGTGTGTGTGTGTGTGTGTGTGTGTGTGTGTGTGTGTGGTGTGTGTGTGTGTGTGTGTGATAGAGAGAGAAGAGAAACAGACAGACATAGAGGCATGGATAGACGGACTGTAAGGAAGACAGGAGCGGGAAGGGGAGATGGAAAAAAATGGGAGCGAAACCAGACGCAGGCACAGTCCATGATAGCGGGAACAGACAGAAAGGGAGAATGGGGTGGTGGGGGGTATGTATGTGTGGAGGAAAGGGTAAGAGAAGAAAGGACATAGCAATCAAATCTTAGGAGAGCAGAGACTCAAGCAATAACACGATGCAAAGCATATAAACGTACTCCCAGTACAGTGACAGACAGGGGAGGACAATTTCCAGTAAGTGGAAGAAAAAAACCTCGACAGCGCGGTGGTTATTTCCTTATCGGACTTGATTCTTTTTTAACTTATCATTGGCGCGCACCGCGGGGGCCCATTATTGTGTGGACGCTTTCACCCCCGCTGGGGCTCTGGTTTGAGGCACGGGCGGGTAACCCCACCCCCACACGGCCCCCGGGCGCGCCGCTCGAAGGGTGCCGCGTGAGGAGCTGCGGCGAGGCGAGTGCGCCGCGCGGCGAGGACCGAGGCGAGGCGGGGCCGAGGCGCTCGGAGCGCGCGTGGCGGGCCTGCGAGGAGCGGGCGGGAGCGCGCGCTCTGCGGGAAGGAGAGCGCGCGTCGCGCCGGGAGGGGCGGCGCCGCGAGCGCCCATCCCCGCCCCACCCAATTCTTTATTTACGCGGGGGAGGCTCCGCGATCCGCCCTCCCGTGCTTTTTTCCCTCCCGTCCCTCGCCCGGCGTCGGGCTCCCCTGCCGTGCCCTCCCTTCCTGTCCCCCCACCCACCGCCCCGCGCCCGCCCCCGCCGCCGCAGCCCCGCCCCCGGTCATGTCATTCCTTCCCCGCCCCTCCCCCCCCTGCACATCGCGCTCACTGCGCCATCACCCCCCCCCCTCCGGATCTCCTCCCCACCAAACATCGCCATCACTGCGCATCCCCCTACTGAGCGGCGGGCGCCCAGTCGGGCTCGGGCGGTGCGGTGGGGCTGGGGGCCATCTGTTCCCTGTCCTCCCGTCCCCGATTCGCCTTCTGCCCCCAGCCCCTCCCCTGCCTACGCCACCGTCCGTGCATCTTTTTGCCCCCCCTCCCCCCCGTCGCCCCGCGCGCGCGCGCGCGCGCGGAGCGAGAGAGCGGATGTGAGCGCGGATTGCGAGCGAGCGCGCGAGCGCGCGGGCGCTGCGGGCGAGAGCGCGCCGCGCGCCAGGCCCAGCATGTCCTCCTTTTGTCCGGAATGCACCTCGTTAGAAGGGGTAGGATAGCAGAGTGAGAACGGGGGAGGGGAGAGGGGGGAGAGGGGAGG
>JADBJO010024953.1:2500-5000 GCA_016801955.1 Conus betulinus
CTTTAGAAGAACAGTGGTGCGATAGCAATGTGGGCCAAGACATCTGTCTAAAAAGGCAACGCCTTGAGACGCCCACTCATCCAGAAGTTGCAGGTTCAATTCCTCGCAACACACACACACACACACACACACACACACACACACACACACACACACACACACACACACACACACACACAAAAGAAAAGTTTCAAAATGGAGCGACTGATGGCGGGAGAACGAAGCAAACTTTAGAAAGAGAGGGGGTTAGTTACCGCCAAGGACATTGACAAACAAAGCACAGGACAAGACACGATGCATTTGGACCTGATCTGTTTCTGTGTAGTGGGTTTATGTAAGGATAAAAATCTTTTCCACTTTCCTTCCTTCTGGCATCATTCCCCCCCCCGCCCCCACTGACATAGTGTGGCCCAAGAACTCGAGAGTTTGAAAACCGGCACGAATTTTGGATGGTCTCGCAGTTAGACCAAAACTTCGGAGTTGGAAAAAAAAAAAAAAAAAAACAGCTTGTAAGTTGGAAAGGTGGTCACTCCATGACTTTGCAGCCAACAAAATGTCGACAAAAAAGCTGACTGCACCACATTCATGGAGTTTCAGGGCTCGCATCATTCTGGCAAAAGAAGCTGGGGCATTTTGCAAGCCGAATGGCATTTTCGTCCATTGTAAAAGTCCAAAAGGTGTTTGAAATGCTTCTTTTCCTTGTCAGCTTTCAGCCATTGGGATCTGCCAGTATCCTTTAGTTAAGTCTACTTTCACAAAATAATTTCCTTCTGAGAGCTGACACAGAAGTTCTTCAGTGTCTGGGATGTGCTCCGCATCAAACACAGTGATCTTGTTTATTTCCTGTAATTGATTCAGAACCGCACCGAGTCATCAGGTTTGTCCACCGATATCGCCAGCGCCTCATCTTTCCCTGCATTTCTTTTAGATCATCTGGGGTAATTTGGAGTTAATCCAGTGTTGAGACTTTTAGCGGCGTTGTACCGTTTTCCCTGCTCTATGATGTCTGATCTGGTTCTCACAAGACAAGGAACGAACGATCCTCCAGCATCACCATGTACTGCAGCGACACCTGGCAAATTGCCCAAGATCAAGTCGCAGACTGGGTTATCGGTAACACAGGCGGTGAGAAATCCGGAATAGTACGGTGTTTCGACCGAAGTTTTTGCCAGCGGAAACGTTTATATCTTGCCTCCAAACGACCTGCACTTTTGGATAGTGTCGAGATACTGGTTTTGTAGCACGACAGATTTTCTTACACCAGCGGTGGTGCACCCAGTGTCTCGCAAAACCAAAGCCTGCAATCCGTTGATGGCTCCGTTTTCTAACACCAGTCCATCAACCGATTGATGTGGTGCCAAAACAAGGCTTTTTTCACAATCAGTGGAGACTAATGCGGGTTTTGAATCATTTGGTCTGAAAGGGCAGTTCCTTTTAAAATAGAACTTGCCATCGCAAAAGAAACATCGCATTGTCTGATCGGCGGCCGACTGATTGGTGTTACTTTGTGACCTTCGGTTCTGTCCACGAACTGACCCGAAAGGTCTACGCGGTGGTCGTTGTCCACGACTTCGGAACGTTTGTTGAGGAGCAACGGGTTTTTCCGATGGTGAGTACTGGTACTGACGAAAGTCACTTGAACCGCGGAAAGATCCTTGTCCGTTCCTAGAATAGGTATATCCTTGAGGACCCGGGAATGACCCACGATTTCCTTTCCTGTAATTTCCCTGTCCCGATGGGATTGTACATGACGCATGACACTCAAAAAATGGAGGATTCACCTTTCCTCGCCACTCCCTTATCCGGGTGAGCGATGCAATACTGATCAGCCATCTGACACATTTCCTCAACGCTTTCAAATTGCCTTTCTTTAAGGAAAGTGGCCAGATCTTTGCTCACGCTCTGGAAACCTCGCAGTGATTGAAAAGTTTTGTTTGTTTTTGATAAATCGATCCATCGATCTAAGCAATGACTCGTACGAAAATAGAAACGACGGAAACGATTCTCCTTTGTCAGGGCGCACAGAACGGAAACGTTCGCGAAAACGATCGGCAGAATCATTGACATTTCTTGAGGAGTTCTTCTTGCAATTGATCCCAAGTTAAATTTTGTTTCGCCGCGAGTGTGTGGTACAGTGCCAAAGCGCTACCCTTAAACAACAACGCAAAATACAATGTCTTTTTTTCTTTGGCCAACCACAAGACGTTGCGTGACTTTCGAATCGGAAAAGGAAACTATCGATGTCATCCGTTTTTTTTCCTCGAAAGGCGGTAACTTTGGAATATATGCTGTTTTGGGTTGAGGCGCGTTTGCGGAACTGGCTAATGGAGCTGGTGGAGGTTCTCGTGATGCCTGTAATCTTTGAATTTCAGCATCGGTCCCTAATTCTAACTGTCTCAACTTATATTGACGCTCTTTATCTTTTTCTTCAGATTCCCTCTGCAGTCTTTTTTTCTTCTAACTATAGTTCTAGTTTCCTTTGATTTTATTCTCTCTCTCT
>JADBJO010024953.1:10000-24448 GCA_016801955.1 Conus betulinus
TTTGTTCTTGTCTCCAGGTGTTGTCGCTGTGTACATGTCTAAGGCACAGGGTATATGGGCAAGCCTGGCACATCCTCTTTTGGGGCTGTCTCTTTGTTTGCTCTGTGTGCTCTTTGTTGGCCTTTGTCTCAGGTACAGGGTATATGGGCAAGCCTGGCACATCCTCTTTTGGGGCTGCCTCTTTGTTTGGTCTGTGTGCTCTGTGTTGGCCTTTGTGTCAGGTACAGGGTATATGGGCAAGCCTGGCACATCCTCTTTTGGGGCTGTCTCTTTGTTTGGTCTGTGTGCTCTGTGTTGGCCTTTGTGTCAGGCACAGGGTATATGGGCAAGCCTGGCATATCCTCTTTGGGGCTGCCTCTTTGTTTGCTCTGTGTGCTCTGTGTTGGCCTTTCTGCTAAGAGTTTTAGTGTGGTTAGCAGCATTCGTTTAGAGTTATGGGCGTGTGAGTATCACATCATAGGAGCAAGAGTTATCCTTCTTCCTTCACTTAAGATTGTCTTTCACAGCAGTTTAAATCGACGTTACCTGTATTTGTCTCTGTTTGTCTTAGTGTTCTCTTGGACTGTATTGAAATCAAAATGGTTTTGCCAGTCTTGAATAAATGCCAGTTTGTATTTTGTTCCTGTCTCGTGTTGTTTGCTATTGCAGTGTATGTGTCAGATACAGACCAAATGGGCATGCCTTGAAACATCCTCTTTGGAGGACGTCGTCTGTTTGTTTGCTCTGTGTACTCTGTACTGGCATTTCTGCTAAGCAATTTGGTGTGGTAAACAGCATTTGTTTGAAGTTATGGGAGCAAGAGTTACCCTGCTTGTTTGTTTTGAACTGTTTACTGTTCCCTGTCTCATTGTTTCTGTTCGTCTGTCTGCTCTCTGTGTGTGTGCTTGTGTGTGTGTGTGTGTGTGTGTGTGTAAATGTGTGTGACTTTGTGTGTCTCTGTGTGTGTATGTGCGTGTGCGTGTATGCATGTGTGCGTGTGTGTGTGCGTGCGTATCTCTGTGTGTGTGTGCGCGTGTGTGTGCGTGTGTGTGTGTGTGTGTGTGTGTGTGTGTGTGTGTGTGTGCGTGCGTGCGTGTGTGTGTGTGTGTGTGTGTGTGTGTGTGTGTGTGGATGGATGGGGGAGGGGTCTTCTAGCTCAGGTCTAGTACAACCCCCGGGCCCCCTCCCCCCGCCCCCCCCCCCTCGTCCCCCGCCCGTACCTCCGACCCTCACATTCAAGAGCAATGTTCTTAAATTGGTATGTTTTGTCATTTGGGACACTGAGATTTTTTTAACAAGGGAGTAAATCTGGACCAAAGGGGTAGATCTGTCACAACTCCTTCCCGTGGAGTGAGTTTGGGCATGTGTCTATTCTCACCTAACGAATGATTTTTGGTGTAGAGTAATTGTGGAACATTACACCGCGAAGTGACTTTGGAACAAGGCGTGGAGGGGGGGGGGGGGGGAGGGAGGAGGGGAGATAGGTTGGATTTCATCCTTTAGGGGTGCGCTTCACCACGTGCTCTTTAGCTCCCCGGGGATCGGACTGGGTGTATGTGTGGATTTGGGAACGTTCCTTCTCTCAGTCGCCGGGGAGTGATTTTGAAACGTGAGGGTGATTATGGCACGTGGCACCGGTTGGACCTGTGGCATTTGGTGCGGGCAGTTTTCAGCGTGACACGCTGCGTAAAAGAAAAGGCATCGAAAGAACCATTGCTCTACATCGTTTGTGCTTTCTCAGTATGTGTGTGTGTTTTTCTCCTGGAAACAGTTATGTGACATAGACTTGCACAATCTTTGCTTACAAACAAAATTCGAATCTGATGTTTTATCCGAAGACATTACAATATCGAAGCTGAGAACACATTTCTGCATAGAAGAGAGGTCTGATAAAAAAAAAAAAAGACTTGATGTAATGGAACAAAATGGGGACTTAAGAAAATCTTTAGAAATTGCCAAAGAGAGGGACTTCAATCTACTGCCAAGAAGCGGCATATTTGTTTGTTTTTGTTTCTTGTTTGTGGATTTGTCACATCCTGTGTGCACATTCAGGAACGTTCCTCAGACGCCGCATGTGCCAGCACCACTACACACACCCACACTCAGCCTCAAGCACGGAAACGTCAATATCAGATGCCGTCAGGAACCCCACGCCAGAGGCTCTGCACTGCCGATGAGCTGCTGCAGTGGTGTTTATTGGTGTCTGTTGTGATAACTTAACATATGCATCCTGTACGCACCGACACAAAAGCCTTCTTACTTTGGCATAGACGTCAATGACGGGATTGTAGTTGATCGGTTTGTTCAGCGCATTTCGATCTATACTCGGAAGAACTAAGACTTTGAATCGTGATCTTGACTGCATGGTTCTGAAGTTAGTCCTGATGCTCACCCTTCAGTGGTGATGGTGACTGTTGAGAGATTAAGTCCCTTGACGTTGACATGACTTTGGGTCGATTACGTTCTGGGCGTCGTCGTTGTTTGGATCTGGCCGCGCGCCACACACACACACACACACACACACACACACACACACACACGCACACACGCACGCACGCACGCACGCATGCACGCGCGCACACACACACACACACACACACACACACACACACACACACACACACACACGTTCATATACGCATGTCCCACGCACGCACGCACACACACACACACACACACACACACACACACACACACACGCGCGCGCGCGCGCACGCGCACGCACACGCACACGCGCACGCACACGCGCGCACACACACACACACACTTTGCCTGTTCGTTTGTCTCTTGTTTTTGTCTAAGATCACTGTAAAGTGGATAGACATTAAATTAAGGAACGAACACACACACACACACACACACACACACACACACACACACACACACACACACACACACATGTCGCTAGCGCACCGCATACACTGGCACAGACACATAGGCCCATGCATGCACACACACACACACACACACACACACACACACACACACACACACACACACACACACACTTATAATAATAATAATAATAATAACAATAATAATAATAATAATAATGATAATAATAATGGGACAACCAATGTAAAGTAGGTACTCAAAATATGACCAGCGCGTTGGGCTAATTGCGTAGGTGAGACATACGCGAAGTCATAGCCACGAGACCCTCTTCTTCAATTCTCTCTTCGTAGTCATCAGTTCATTTATCCACCAGCTTTAAATCACGCGCAGTGTGGTCTCAAAACTTAGCGGATGTGATGTCGCGTGTATGGACTAGTGCGCACGCAGTGGCGCCTCCTTGATGAAACCGAAACTGAATTTGGATCTGGCCCAGTGGTGGGTACGGCAGGGTCAAGAGCGTCGTCCATCTGTTGAACTCTCTCCATACGATGAGGTTATCTGTCTTTGTTTCCCCCCCCCCCCCCCCCCCCCCCCCCCCCCCCCCCCCCCCTGGTGACTGTCAGTGGGATCGTTGGCGTTGTCTGGCTGGGATCCGCTGGTCAGTCTCCATGAGATTGTCACCATTGTCCAGTTCTGACCTTCTGGTCAGTCACCATGAGGTCGTCACCTTTGTCCAGTTGTGACCCTTTGGTCAGGCACCATGAGGTCGTCACCGTTGTCTGGCTGCGGAGTTCTGGAGAGTCAGAGTGAGGTCTTGGTCAATGTCTGGCCCTGGTCCTCTGGGGGGTCCCAATGAGGTCAAAGTCAATGTCTGGCTCTGGTCCTCTGGGGAGTCCCAGTGAGGTCAAAGTCAATGTCTGGCTCTTGTCCTCTGGGGAGTCCCAATGAGGTCAAAGTCAGTGTCTGGCCCTGGTCCTCTGGGGAGTCCCAATGAGGTCAAAGTCAATGTCTGGCCCTGGTCCTCTGGGGAGTCCCAATGAGGTCTTGGTCAATGTCTGGCCCTGGTCCTCTGGGGAGTCCCAATGAGGTCTTGGTCAATGTCTGGCCCTGGTCCTCTGGGGAGTCCCAATGAGGTCTTGGTCAATGTCTGGCCCTGGTCCTCTGGGGAGTCCCAATGAGGTCAAAGTCAATGTCTGGCCCTGGTCCTCTGGGAGTCCCAATGAGGTCTTGGTCAATGTCTGGCCCTGGTCCTCTGGGGAGTCCCAATGAGGTCAAAGTCAATGTCTGGCCCTGGTCCTCTGGGGAGTCCCAATGAGGTCAAAGTCAATGTCTTGCCCTGGTCCTCTGGGGAGTCCCAATGAGGTCTGGTCAATGTCTGGCCCTGGTCCTCTGGGGAGTCCCAATGAGGTCAAAGTCAATGTCTGGCCCTGGTCCTCTGGGGAGTCCCAATGAGGTCTTGGTCAGTGTCTGGCTCTGGTCCTCTGGGGAGTCCCAATGAGGTCAAAGTCAATGTCTGGCCCTGGTCTCTCTGGAGAGTCCCAATGAGGACTTGGTCAGTGTCTGGCCCTGGTCCTCTGGGGAGTCCCAATGAGGTCAAAGTCAATATCTGGCCCTGGTCCTCTGGGGGAGTCCCAATGAGGTCTTGGTCAATGTCTGGCCCTAGTCCTCTGGGGAGTCCCAGTGAGGTCTTGGTCAATATCTGGCCCTGGTCCTCTGGGGGTTCCCAATGAGGTCAAAGTCAATGTCTGGCCCTGGTCCTCTGGGGAGTCCCAATGAGGTCTTGGTCAATGTCTGGCCCTGGTCCTCTGGGGAGTCCCAATGAGGTCAAAGTCAATGTCTGGCCCTGGTCCTCTGGGGGTCCCCAATGAGGTCAAAGTCAATGTCTGGCCCTGGTCCTCTGGGGAGTCCCAATGAGGTCAAGGTCAATGTCTGGCCCTGGTCCACTGGGGGGTCCCAATGAGGTCAAAGTCAATGTCTGGCCTGGTCCTCTGGGGGGTCCCAATGAGGTCAAAGTCAATGTTTGGCCCTGGTCCTCTGGGGAGTCCCAATGAGGTCAAAGTCAATGTCTGGCCCTGGTCCTCTGGGGAGTCCCAATGAGGTCAAAGTCAATGTCTGGCTCTGGTCCTCTGGGGGGTCCCAATGAGGTCAAAGTCAATGTCTGGCCCTGGTCCTCTTGGGGGGGTCCCAATGAGGTCAAAGTCAATGTCTGGCCCTGGTCCTCTGGGGAGTCCCAATGAGGTCTTGGTCAATGTCTGGCCCTGGTCCTCTGGGGAGTCCCAATGAGGTCAAAGTCAATGTCTGGCCCTGGTCCTCTGGGGGGTCCCAATGAGGTCAAAGTCAATGTCTGGCCCTGGTCCTCTGGGGAGTCCCAATGAGGTCAAAGTCAATGTCTGGCCCTGGTCCTCTGGGGGGTCCCAATGAGGTCAAAGTCAATGTCTGGCCCTGGTCCTCTGGGGAGTCCCAATGAGGTCAAAGTCAATGTCTGGCCCTGGTCCTCTGGGGGGTCCCATGAGGTCAAAGTCAATGTCTGGCCCTGGTCCTCTGGGGGGTCCCAATGAGGTCAAAGTCAATGTCTGGCCCTGGTCCTCTGGGGGGTCCCAATGAGGTCAAAGTCAATGTCTGGCCCTGGTCCTCTGGGGGTCCCAATGAGGTCAAAGTCAATGTCTGCCCTGGTCCTCTGGGGAGTCCCAATGAGGTCAAAGTCAATGTCTGGCCCTGGTCCTCTGGGGGGTCCAATGAGGTCAAAGTCAATGTCTGGCCCTGGTCCTCTGGGGAGTCCCAGTGAGGTTGTCAAGGTTCTTTGATTCTGAAACTGTGTTGAGTCACAGTCAGGTTGTCAACGTTCTATGGCAGTGAAGTCAGGTTGTCAAGGTTCTATGGCGTGAAACTGTGTTGAGTCACAGTCAGGTTGTCAAGGTTCTATGGCAGTGAAACTGTGTTGAGTCACAGTCAGGTTGTCAAGGTTCTATGGCAGTGAAACTGTATTGAGTCATAGTGGGGGTTGTCATGGTTCTATGGCAGTGAAACTGTGTTGTGTCACAGTCAGGATGTCAAGGTTCTATGGCAGTGAAACTGTGTTGTGTCACAGTCAGGATGTCAAGGTTCTATGGCAGTGAAGCTGCGTTGTGTCACAGTCAGGATGTCATGGTTCTATGGCAGTGAAACTATGTTAAGTCACAGTCAGGATGTCAAGGTTCTATGGCAGTGAAACTGTGTTGTGTCACAGTCAGGATGTCAAGGTTCTATGGCAGTGAAACTGTGTTGAGTCACAGTCAGGATGTCAAGGTTCTATGGCAGTGAAACTGTGTTGAGTCACAGTCAGGATGTCAAGGTTCTATGGCAGTGAAACTGTGTTGAGTCACAGTCAGGATGTCAAGGTTCTATGCCAGTGAAACTGTGTTGAGTCACAGTCAGGATGTCAAGGTTCTATGGCAGTGAAACTGTGTTGTATCACAGTCAGGATGTCATGGTTCTATGGCAGTGAAACTGTGTTGTGTCACAGTCAGGATGTCATGGTTCTATGGCAGTGAAACTGTGTTGAGTCACAGTCAGGATGTCAAGGTTCTATGGCAGTGAAACTGTGTTGAGTCATAGTGGGGCTGTCATGGTTCTATGGCAGTGAAACTGTGTTGTGTCATAGTGGGGTTGTCAAGGTTCTATGGCAGTGAAACTGTGTTGAGTCACAGTCAGGATGTCAAGGTTCTATGGCAGTGAAACAGTGTTGAGTCACAGTCAGGATATCAAGGTTCTATGGCAGTGAAACAGTGTTGAGTCACAGTTAGGATGTCAAGGTTCTATGGCAGTGAAACAGTGTTGAGTCACAGTCAGGATGTCAAGGTTCTATGGCAGTGAAACTGTGTTGAGTCACAGTCAGGATGTCAAGGTTCTATGGCAGTGAAACTGTGTTGAGTCACAGTCAGGATGTCAAGGTTCTATGGCAGTGAAACTGTGTTGTGTCACAGTAAGGATGTCAAGGTTCTATGGCAGTGAAACTGTGTGTGTCACAGTCAGATGTCAAGGTTCTATGGCAGTGAAACTGTGTTGTGTCACAGTCAGGATGTCAAGGTTCTATGGCAGTGAAGCTGTGTTGTGTCACAGTCAGGATGTCAAGGTTCTATGGCAGTGAAGCTGTGTTGTGTCACAGTCAGGATGTCAAGGTTCTATGGCAGTGAAGCTGTGTTGTGTCACAGTCAGGATGTCAAGGTTCTATGGCAGTGAAGCAGTGTTGTGTCACAGTCAGGATGTCAAGGTTCTATGGCAGTGAAGCAGTGTTGTGTCACAGTCAGGATGTCAAGGTTCTATGGCAGTGAAGCTGTGTTGTGTCACAGTCAGGATGTCAAGGTTCTATGGCAGTGAAGCTGTGTTGTGTCACAGTCAGGATGTCAAGGTTCTATGGCAGTGAAGCTGTGTTGTGTCACAGTCAGGATGTCAAGGTTCTATGGCAGTGAAGCTGTGTTGTGTCACAGTCAGGATGTCAAGGTTCTATGGCAGTGAAGCTGTGTTGTGTCACAGTCAGGATGTCAAAGGTTCTATGGCAGTGAAGCTGTGTTGTGTCACAGTCAGGATGTCAAGGTTCTATGGCAGTGAAGCTGTGTTGTGTCACAGTCAGGATGTCAAGGTTCTATGGCAGTGAAACTGTGTTGAGTCATAGTGTGGTTGTCAAGTTTTTTTTGTGTGTGTGTGTGAAACTATGTTGTGCCGTTGTGAGGTCGTCAATGTTTTTTGCCACCACTGCTGCTGCTGCTGCTACAACTACTCTTACTACTACTACTACTACTACTACTACTACTACTACTACTACTATCACTACCACATTCCATAACGCAGAAGCACAGGCACCAGGCACATTCACATCCACATATACATATTCAGCCCCCCCCCCTCCCCCCCCCCCCCCCCCCCCCCCCCCCCTGCTTCCTCGCCTTTCGTGCACTTACTCGCTCACTCAATCACTCGTGCGCATGCACACATTTCGCACATTCAGACTATGCACAGGCCTGTGAGTATGTGTTCTGGTATTGTAGATTGTATTCCATACTTTTCACTGTCCCTTTATTCTCTTTTTGGTTGTTTGGTTGAGTCATTGTCACCGTCGTTTTCAGTACCGGTGTGAGCTTGAGACCAGTCAAGTCCCCTGAAGAAGGCGAGGTGTGCTCGAAAAAAAAAAAATGGAGAAAATGAAAAAGCCAGCTTCTTGTTCTTTTTGTGTTTTCGTTCTCTCTCTCTCTCTCTCTCTCTCTCTTCTCTCTCTCTCTCTCTCTCTCTCTCTCTCTCTCGAGAGAGAGAGAGAGAGAGAGAGAGAGAGTTGATGATGATCATGATGATAAGGATGATGATAATGAGAAAATACGTGTAAGGCTTTCGTCATGAAAAACATAGCTTGAACAGATGCTTTAAGAAAGCCCTAGAAACTGAACACTCGGTGACAGGATATACGGTGGATGAATTCTCTGCTGTTGAGAGATCTACAGGAAGTGTTCTGTTTTTTTCTGCACTGCCGCCAACTCGCGAGCAAGTCTCCACAGTGACCTTCGGCAGTCAAAGTGATCTTACGTCACCTTTGAAATCACCTTGATTGACAGGAGTATCATGAACAGTTTGCAGTTTTGATGACGGTTGACGATCAATCCCTTTGAAATCACGTCACACACTTGATCAAAACGACGGAACTGTCGAGGAGGAATGCACGCTCCCAGCTGTGACGAAACGCTGCCTTACCTGCGCTGTCTTAGTGGCATTGTGTATAAGCCTCTCATCTTCACCCTCGCGTGCAGACCCAGCAACATCACTTTACAGAGAACCTCCATCATCGCTTTATCGTAAGGCCACCATGAAGAGGAGACACTGCGTTGATGATGGTCACTTTGGTGGTGGTCTTAGTTGCCTGTTGTCATTCAGGCCTGTTTGATACAAAAGTGTTCCCAGGCGAAGACGTACCTTTTAGAGAGGAGCAAAAAAAAAGCATTAATTCTTTAGAAGCTGCTGTGTTGAATGCCGGATTCACGCAGTCGTACTGTGTCGTGTGAGACATTGGAATTCGCCTGTAAGACTTTCTTGTTTGAGGCAAACTCATTCTAAACGCATTCCCAAATTCGTTGCTCGAGGCGAGTGATGTGAGCTATCGTGCAACGGGGTCTGCTCACTTAGAGACGCACCTTGACTGTCGCTACACTGGACACTGTACAGTTTGAGCTGAGCAAACTGATAGACAGACTTCTTTGCTGGCAGCGCCCTTCGGGAGTTGTGTCAGTAAGACCTTGGCATTTTGTACTCGAAGTTCGATTTCGAAATAACTCCAGACCCATGTTTTACGTACTTTCAAAATATCCCTCAAAATCATTCAGTACGTTTAAACATAAATGTTATAAAGTAAATACTGATTTCCAACTGTCGTCACTACTTATCCTTAAAAGAGTTGAAAGGGTGCAAAAGATTCCTAGTTAACCTTTCTTTTTGACCCACAGGAGTTACGACGACCGGGGACTCCCAGAGCCTGCTTGCAGACCTGAGGATGATGACCGGGAGTTTAGCGGGTGAAGTGTGGTGTGCTGGAGACGTGTCCACTTGTGAGTCATGTGGGGTCAGCAGAAACTTGCCCTTGCAGCCAGGAGTATTCTAAGAGCGGCACAGGATACCCACACGGGGCGTATGCCATATGTCTTTGGCTCACCTTTGGAACCCACAAGGAGCATTTTGAGATATAGCATGCACCGTCAGACCGCGATGTTTTGTAAAAGACTTTAGAAGTGATAGGAAGTTCATGCACTAACTGTGAACCGTCTGCACTCCTGAATCAATTTAAAACCGTTTCTCCCTAGTGGAGCATATGTTTTCACTTCTGTAGTTTAGTGATTGTGTATCGGCAGTGTGAAGGCCAAGAGATAGTGAAATATTTCCTAGGATGTGCTAACTTGTAGAGGCAGTAGAAAGCCAGCAGTTAGCAGAGATGCCGTCCCTTTTGTCACCCTAATCGCTGTGACTTCAGTGAGAACATACACCTAGTACCTTGTATAAAAACGCCCTGTGAAGCTGGAATATTTCGTAAGGTAATTAAAAAAAAAAGTTTGAAAAAGGAATTATTCAATTAGGATTTTTTTTTCAAGTGTGTCTGAGTGGATTGTGGATACACGCATGGAGTTTGACCGTCACATTTTTTTCCATCTAGAGGTGGATGTGATGGGTGGAAGGTTTTCCGTCTGCGGTAGTTTGGTGAATCTTCCGCGAGCAATTGTTTTTAACTGCTCTAGGAACGACTTAGTAATTAACTAACTTATCTGAGCCTCGCGTTTGTGAATCGGGGAATCGGTCTATTTGTGTAGGATTATTGACTGACTATGTTCTGCACACAGAAATTGAACAATTGTGTGTGAAAGCAGATATATCTGTTGATTGTTCTGCTACAAACTGGCGTCTCTGATAGTCTGATCGTGTCATTAAAAAAACTGTTGAACTTTTTTGCCCTTGATTTTTTCTCACTGTCCTGTAATCCAGTTTGGCCTTATCCAACACGCTTACACAAAAATTGACCATTTCCCTGTTCTCAATATCATCTGATTTACTTTGATCTTATCCAGCACGCTTACACACACTTTGACCATTTTCCCTGTTCTCAATATCATCTGATTTACTTTGATCTTATTCAACACGCTTACACACACTTTGACCATTTTCCCTGTTCTCAATATCATCTGATTTACTTTGATCTTATTCAACACGCTTACACACACTTTGACCATTTTCCCTGTTCTCAATATCATCTGATTTACTTTGATCTTATTCAACACGCTCACACACACACTTTGAACTTGTTCCTGTCTCAGTATCATCTGATTCACTTTGATCTTATTCAACACGCTTACACACACATTGACCATTTTCCTGTTCTCTCAATATCCTCTGATTCACTTTGATGTTATTCAACACGCTTACACACACTTTGACCATTTTCCCTGTTCTCAATATCATCTGATTCACTTTGATGTTATTCAACACGCTTACACACACTTTGACCATTTTCCTGTTCTCAATATCCTCTGATTCACTTTGACCTCGTCCAGCACGCTGACGCATACTTGGAACTTTGTTTTGTTCTCCCTTGCTCTGATCCGCCCGTGGCCTTATCCTGCATGTCTACACCCAGACTTGTGACACATGGCCGACTCCCATACAGCTGCACAACATTAATTGCCAGTGAAATCTGACTGCCTGGATTTGGGTCGGAGCTCTTTATGACCTGTCTGGCGAAACTGCAAACAAGTGTGGCCTTGGAATCAATGAATCAAGAACAGAGTTTTAAGCTCAGTTGAGAATTAAAAGATGAGCCTTTGCTGGCGCGTCAGCTATTTGATTTTCAAGCGAAGTAGACTCAGATGTCTATGGGCCGTGCCTGTCATTGGCCTGTGATGCAGAATTCGAACAATGTGCTTGGCTGAACTTTACACCATTATGATTGAGATGGTGCTGCTCTGGAGCTAAGAAATCTGTTGTGCAGTCGAAAATTTATTAGACTAAACAAAATCTGGTGCCGCATGCTAATTTTGGCATGATAACGTTTTGGGCGACTGTACTGTGACATCAGCCTAAACATTCACAGGACACCACCAAGAATAAACCTGTGTGATAACAATTGTAATTACTGAGTCACAGAGTCAGAGCCGAGTAAATAAGTGTTCATCCTCCCAAGTTGAGAGCATCGGAATGAATCGGACCAATCCAAAGACTTGTTTTTGAACTGACCACAAACACAGGAGTGGAGGCGATGCTGAAACCGATCTTCGCCAGAGATAATCTTTGTCTGGTGGCGAGTTCTCTATCTCCAAAGCTTATGGATGATGTTATTTCGTCTGAAAGTGTTTGGTTTCTGAGGTCAGGTTCTGAAAACGACACCTGGAGTTTGTTAACTTGGTCTTGTTTCTTCTGCTGCTGTGTTGGTTTGCATTTGTTGGTGTGTCTAGCATTGGAGTCGTTGGTGGTCGTTAGTGGTGGCAGTGGTGCTCTTGACGAATAGCTATCGTTTTTTCTGTTTTTAGTTTGTCTTTGGATTGTGCTTATTGTTGTCCGTGCCCTTTCATTAGTAGTGATAGTAGCGTTGGTGGTCCTGTTGTCCGAATAGACATGAGGTTTTTGTGAGGGTTGTGATTAGTGTTGTTTCTAAAAGTAATATACCATCATTAATTGTAGCAGCGATGGTAGCTTCAGTTTCATCAAGATGTCACTGCGTGAGAAGTAGTCCATATACACTACACCCAATCTACTAAGTTTAAAAGTCCCACTGTCCGCGATCTACAGTGGATGGATAAACGAATCAGTGACTAAGATGAAAGGTTTCAAGACTTGCGGATGCGACTCAGCAGATGTTTTAGCAGCGATGGTGGTGAAGTTATCTGGAGAGATAAGTGCTAGAAGTCGGCAGCTGTAGAGATATACGTATGGTTCCCTGGGATACCCTGAAAGAAAGTGGCGTCAGAAGACCGTGCTTGTACCTTCATTTCAAAACTTCTTTGCTGCAGAATGTAGCGCGCGCCATATGCACTTATACCTTTTCACTTTTAGAGAGGAGAAGAGCATATCAGAGATAGCGAGACGGAGGGAGGGAGAGACAGGCTGAGAGGCTAGACCAATCTAATCTCTGCAGAGCCTTCCTCCCATCCCGTCGCCTGCTTACTCTCTCAAAAGGCTGGGGCAGGGTCACAACTCCCCGCTCCAACCCTCCCCCCTCCCCGTCCTCCTCCCTGGCACTCTCCCTCCCCCTTCCCCACCCCCCCTGTGCTCACCTCGTTCCCCCCTCGCCATCCTCCTGCCCCCGGCTACGAGATCATCCCTCCCGCTCCCCTACCCTCTCCGTCCCCTCCCCCCGCGCAACCCTCCCTCCCCTAGTTCCACCCGACCCTCTCTCCTCCTCTCACCTCTCGCATCTCTCTCTCCTCTCCATCTCCTCCTCCTCTCTCTTCTCCTCTCTCCGTCTCTCCTCCCACTGTCTCCTCGTGTCTTTCTCTCTCCGCTCCTCGTCATCTCCTCGTCTTCTCGTCTCTCTCGTCTCCTCCTCGCCAATCTCTATGTATTTATCTATCTGCCCGTATCACTGGATTTTGTGATGTAGCTTTGACTTGACAGAAGAGCTTCATCACGGGGTGTGATCACCAGAAGAGCGGATGCTATCGACAGGTTGTCAGGAAAGGAGTGAGTGACGAACTGGCCGTGGGATGAAGGGATTGGAGATAATGAGCCGGAGCTGGCTAATGACCATGTGTGTGAAGATGGACCCGCCGCCCTGGCCCCCTTCCCATGGAGACACAGCGAAGCCTGGAGTCTGACAGAGAAGAGGGCGGATATGATGCCGGGCTGACAGCATCAGTCTGGTAATTATGAGTAATCAGGCTGAAAGAAGGAGTGATGATCGACTCTGCAAACAAATTGGGCAAAAAAAAAACCCAAAAGAATCGGTGAATGCTGGTGACAGAGAATGTGGCGATTGACAAGAAGAAGACTGAAAAAAAAAATGTTAATTGGCATGAAAATAATTATCTTAACAAAAACGGATTAGAAAATAATCATGGTGGTTGATATGAAAATGACGGCTAGGAGCGTTAGGATTGTATACAGACTGGAAAGAAAAGTGATCTTTAGTTAAAAAAAAAAAATAAAGAAGATAGCAGTATGATTAAAAAGTGAACAGACACAAAAAAAGTATGATTGACAGTCAACAGACGGGGAAAAAAAGATTGTGAGTTACCGTAAAAAGACAAAAAAAAGCATTGTAATCAGCAGTAAGCAGAATGAAAATAAAAACAGTATGCTTTACAATAAACAGACAGTAAAAACCAAAAAAAATAATTTACTGAAAACAGGGAAGAAAATCACCATGATTAACAGACTAAAAAAACACTTTAATAAACAGTAAAAAAAAAAAAAAGGATTAATAGAAAAACACGGTGACTGATTATAAAGAGATTGAAAAAAAAAAGATAGATGATAAAATTGAAATGAAATCTGAAAGAAAAAAAAACAACTAAAAATGAGTTGCAAAATGAGGCGACTGCAGGTTGAAGTCTAACAAATCTTCAAAACTTTGTCATAAATCCGCCGAACATGAACAAACGAAACACATGGACAAAACACAAACACATTTCGAACTCTTTGGTCTTCTTCAGGGGAGAGAAACAACTCTCAGGACACAACGAAAATGAAGAATGAGCAATCACTCATCTTGTCCAATGCGCCGCAGGATGGACGTTGAATCGGTGGCGAACTTGCTGAAACAGCATAATGACAACACACGACCGAAAAAGAATCCTTCCAAGAAACAACGCCGAAAAGGTAATGAAGAGCAGCAAAGAAGCCGACTCCAGCGATAATTAGTTATAAACAAAACATAAAAGTCCATATTTATTTAGAAAAGAGAGGGGGTTAGTTACCGCCAAGGACATAGACAAACAAATTACAGGGACACACATGCATTTCGACCTCTTTGGGTCTTCTTTCAGGCAAAAACAAATAGCATTTTAAGACAATGAAAACTTAGCTTTTCGTATCCGGCACCCGAATAAAATGCCGCCGGACGGAAAAACCATGACTAACCGTAAAAAAGATGAACTGGAAAAATAAAATTGACTGTAAGCAGGTCGATTTGACCTA
>JADBJO010024954.1:0-24448 GCA_016801955.1 Conus betulinus
CACGACCACCACACACCCACACCACACAAACACCCACAAACACTTTTTTTTCATTTGTGTATCAACGACGACCAAGACCAAGTAAAATGGGATAATCAAAACTATGATGTACATCGTCTCCTACATTACCTGGGACATCGGTCCGTACATGTCTGTGCGCGATGGTCTACCTGTTTCCTGGCTCTCTCACTCTCTTTCTCTCTCGCGTCTGGTCGGATATGCTCTGTCTGTCCAGTCGGATCTGACTCCCCCCCAAAACACCATATATCCACTCTCTCAAAACCAAAAATCAACAACATGGAAAACACGGAGAACAAAAGCCTCTCTCTCTCTCTCTCCGCCCCCTTCTCTCCCTATCTCTCTCTCCCTCTCTGCAGAATTTCTTTGTTGAAAGCAAATCCTGTCAGTAAATGAGACAGCTGTGGGAAAACAAAAGTCTGCCTCTCGTCCCTCCCTCTCCTCTCTCATCTCTCCTCTGTCATCTCTCTCTCCTCTCTCTCCCTCCTCTCTCGCTTTCGGTCCTCTCTTCTCCCTCTGTCTGCTGTCTTTCTGTCTACTGTCTGTCTGTCTGTCTGATCGTCTTCTCTGTCCTGTCTCTCTCTCCCTCTCCTCCTCTGTCTCCTTCCCTCTCTCATCTTCCTCCTCTCCTCTCTCATCTCCTCTCTCTCTCATCTCTCTCTCTCTCTCTCTCTCGCACCCTCCTATCGTCGCGCGACGCGCGTGCGCGTGTAGGTGTGGTCTGTGTAAGATTAGAGGATATAAAGTGAATGATGTGCGTCTCGCAAACAGTAATACATTAGCATCATCGAGAAAATCGGAATCTCGACTCGGAATCACATGGTGCGCTGTTTTCACATGTACCAATGAGTCTGGATGCTGTCCACAAAAAACGTCGGGAGGTCAAAGTCGAGGTCTGCAAATCAAGGAAGAAGGGGCAGGGAATCGTCGTCAAAAATCATGGGGGAATAAAATCGTCGAGACGAAAGCGAAAAAAGCGTCCTCTCCGGGTCAGCAGTCAGGGATGCTTATGTGTGATATGGGTAGGTTTGTATAGTGGTTTTTGTTTTTGTGTTGTGGTGATGGTGTGTGACTGTGGTGCAGTGGTCGGTTGATCTTGTGCGCCAGAAGAATGCGAAGTGGTGCGCAGGGGCGAAATGAGGTGAGCTGAGCTTCGCTGCAGGCGCTGATGAGGTACGCGGTGGTAGGGGATGATGATCATAGGTAAGTGGGTGGTCATGTGTGTGTGTGGTTGGCGCACGCGCGTGGCGCGGACAGGCGTGCTGCGGGGTGCTGTTGGTGGTAGACGTTATGGTGTGTGTGTTGTAGAGGGGTGTGAATTCAGGGTGTAGTGTGACTGTAAATAGTGTGTGTGTGTGTTCTGAAAGTCAGTGTCAGTGTGCATACACAATGTGCAGTTAGGATATAAGAAAAGTATTCAACAGGCAGAATCGGGGGGGTGGGGTGTCACATGTGTGACAAATTGTCCGTTGTTGCAATAGCAAGAGTTTGCATAGTATGGACTTTAAAGGCCGGGCCCGGAAGGTGTCCTCAGGTGGACGTGTAGGAGGGGGCATTCAGGATCGGGTTGTGGAGTGATGTAGTGACGTGTGTTCACGAATTTTTGGGTCATCAAGGGCCATGATAAGGGCATCAAGTACTGGAGGTACTGATAAAGCGAAAGCCCCGCACCACCCCGCGCAGGCGAGGGACAGGGGCGGGGGGGAGGAAACAGGGGGGGGCGCGCGTTCCGCCGGCGTGTGCGCGCAGTGGCGGTCGGCGTCGAGCGCGGGGGGGGGGGGGGGGGGGGGGGGGGGGGGGCCCGCCCCGGGGGGGGGTGGGGGGGGCGGCGCAAGGCGCGGGTGCCTTCCGTTTGAAATCGCACGCAAAGGTATGGTCATGAAGAGGGTTAATTATTTAACTGACAAAAGCTTTCAAATAGTATCGTTAACATAAAGTGGTCGCGGGAATTTTTAATTAGCCTGTCACGTACGTCTTCCCACTCAGATACTCTAATACAAAATTTTATTGTTTCAGGACATTTATTTACTTTCTTTTTTTGTTTTTTGGTTTTTTTTTTTCTTTTCGTCTCTTTTGACTTTCTTCATGGGGTCACACATCACCATGTTCCCTGCAACAGCCCACGACCCACCAGCACACACACACACACAACACACACCCACACACGAAGTGACGGACAGGCAGCACACACACACACACACAACACACTACACATGTGCGCAAAAGAGAGAAGACCAATAGACAACCGCATGTAAACATAAATACCAGGCAACCACAGGGGGGGGTGGGGTGGTGAGTAGAGGGAGAGAAGAGTAGAGAGAGAGAGAGCGTAGGAAGAGAGAGAGAGGGGGAGATAGAGAGAGGAGCACAAAGTTTATTACGGAGGGGTGACTAATGTGATATGGACCATAAAAGTGGGTTAATGGGGTTTGATTTTATTTTATTTTGGCATCCTCATCTCAAGGAAGGACAATACACGAAGGTAAAGAGGACCGGGAATGGGCAATCGGCAGATGTTGGGGAATAGAAGGCGCCTGACCGGAAATCATGAAAGTCTCGGGTGATCCTGGGGTTTGGGGGGGCGGCCCTTGTGGGGTTTCGGAGAGGCCGGTGGGGGAGTGGCCGTCCGGGGCGTGTGCGGTGGACATGAGTATTTTTCACCTGGGGTTTACCATTGGTTCGTAGGAGCATCCAAGTTTATCCCAATTCATAGAAGTAGGGGGGGTCGGCGCTTCGAATGAGGACTGGGATGAGGGGGACCCGAGGGGGGGTTCGGGTGGGTGTGGTGAACGAGGTCGCGGGGGGAGCGCAAAATAACCAAGTTGGGCACACGCAGCGTGAAGGCCCATCACCACCATGCGAAGAGTAGGCCATTTTGGGCCGTTGGTATCGGATGACACGTGTACACAAGGGGCAGTGCACCCTGAGTGATAAATTAAAGCATGGGAAAGGAAATTACGGAAAACGAGGTGAATCGATTTGATGCTACTGACTGGGATGACACGGGAAAACGACTGAATGAAGCGCCATTCCTGTCAGCTCTTCCTTCGTCACTACCAAGGGTAGGGGCAGCCGGGTGTTGGTTGGTAGAGGGGGGCGGCGGAGTGTGGGTGGATGTGTGGCGAGGGGGGTGGGGGCGCTTAGGAGGGGGCTTGGGTGAGGGGTTCTCTAAGCCTGAGAATATGGCGTCTCTAGGTAGGGGAGTAGTTCGGATTATTATTAGTTAGTTAGTAAAAACAAAATTGTATATTGGTAAACAGATCTGTAGAAAGCCGGAGAATCAACCGTATACGTACACATAGAACTGTGGGGGGAGGGGGGGGAAGCAAATAAAGTAGCCAGAAGAATGATGATAATTGAATGTTAGAGTAGGAGTGACATAAAAAATGAAGGGCATTGGGAGTGGGATAAGCTGTATCCGTGGAATGGTTGACGATAATAGAACCTTCTTATTCACTCTCTATTTCATCAAATCATTTTATTAACAAAGAGCAAATGTTAAGGATTAAAACGAAATCCCTCGACAGGGGGCATGAAAACTGGTGGGGGGGGGGGGGGGGGGGGGGGGGGTTTTGATTTGAATTGAGGTTAGGACGTTGTTATTCAGTTTTTTTCTTTTGGCATGATACAATTCTTTATCCGACCCCTCCAGGGCTGGCAAGGCGTGGGTTTTGTGTAGGGTTAAAATGACTAAAAGGAAGATTTGTTTGTTAATTATATTTGCGAATGTCAATGATTCATTGGAAACCAAACATGTTTTTTTTAAATAAAAGTAGAGCATTGCAACTGAAAAATCTTTTTATTCCATGAAGGAATCCGTTATTTGTACAAAGGTTTGAGTCTTGAAGACTGTAGGGCACCTGCCATGTGTTTGTACTCAGAATATATATACCAAAGACAGAGGTTTTTGTGTCAGTGTTGTACGGTGACCGAACGTTTTTGTGTTGTTGATACACTAACTACGTAGCCTTTTAAAGCCTGTCTATGGACTTACCAAACTTCAGAGTGTAGAAGACATACTGCCAACTATCTGGTTTGGGGAATGAAGGACGAACAACTTTTTTGTTTCTGGTGCGATAATTTTGGTCATTTTGTGTAACAAATTTTACATGTAAGTAAAATAGCGAACCGCCAGGAAAATGTAGGAGACAAAACGAATCATAAGACCAACCAAAAAAACCATGACGACCTCTTTCGACCTCTTTGTGCTTGCTTCAGGCAAGAGTGCAGTAAAAAAGAAAAAAAGACCTTCAGAAAAACTAAAAAATGAACGTAGGCAAATGCATGAATCTTCATTCACCTTCAGCAGCAAAATGGGTCGTTTGGATCTTGCGCTGAGGTGAATGAAAAATACTGATTGCCCGAGTTTTTTCTTCTCGCCCCCGAATTGATGGCAGCTTCATCCAAGACAGTCTCGACACGTTTTCGAACTTTTCGACCAGGGATAGTTTACTGGTCGTTTGTTCTCACTCTGACCAACTGTGTTGATGGAGGACCTCTGTATTCTCCTTCAATGTTTCCGTCGGAAATGTCAAAGGATTTTTAACTTTCGGGGTAGGGGGTTGATAGTTTGTGCCTATCGTAATGAGCATGGAATTTATTGTTTTTTAGGATGAGTGGAGCCATTTGATTAAGAAGAGTTTTGTCCTTTTTAATAAAATTAGTTTGACCCCTATACAGGAGGTAATTGATGCTTAGAGATGCAGAGAGAGATGAGAGAGAGAGATAGAGAGAGAGAGAGATAGAGAGATCAGGCAGACAACAGACGACAGATGTCATGGGGGCAGGCAAGAGCACCACGAGAACAGGGACACGGTCATGACAAGCACATACCGACCAGACACACACACACACACACTACACACGACACACACAACCGGACACAAGCCAAGAACACCACACGACAAACAACACACACCACACACACACACGGACACCACACAGCAGACACCCCCCGAGCACAGCCCGTACAGAGGACACACACACGATATACATGGCAACATGGCATGGGGTCGGGGCACCCACCAAACACATACATGAGCTGTACAGGACCGTACATACACAGACAACACACTACACCAGACCGGAACGGAGGAGAAGACGCGGCAACGACAAGCAGCACACACACACACACACACCACCACACAACACACGCGACGCACACACGGTACACACACAGACGACACAAGCGAACAGCGACACACATGCAGCAGCCACCTTCCACTGCACACACGCACGCTACACACACACGGGCAGGGTGTGGGGTGGGGGGGACAGCAGGCCACACCGTCTCTCACGCCACTACACAACACACACTGTGCCGCACGGTAGCTCATAATTTACTTAAGATCATCATCTAGAAGTACTTCTGGTGCTATCGAACTCAGTATACACAGAGGGTTGTTCGAGACACAGGGTGATGACATTCTTAAGACCGTGGTAGAGGAAGTGGGCAAGGATAGACCAAAAAGAAAAACAATTACGTGAACTAATTTAAAAGGACTACTCTTCAGCTACAATCCGCTTGGCAAAATGAAATCAAGAGACTATGAAAACAACACATAGGACGTACGAAACGAAGGAAATGAGATGTGACTTATGGGGAGAGACAGGAATAGGGGGTAGTGAGGGTTAGGTAGTGTGTAAGAATGAGATAAAGCTGAAAAAAAGAGAAAGGAGAATTGGGATTATCCAGGTGTAAACCCCAATTTCCCCCCAAAACTACGGCTGCAAGCAAGAGAATGAAAAGGAACTGTGACTATCCAGGTTAATCACAGGGTTTTACCGAGCACCGCACGCAGACTCCCCTCAAGCCGTAACGCACTGGGGCCTTGTCTGTTTTTTTAAGAGTTGAAGGGGCGCCGCAAGATCGACAGAAGGATGTGGGGGGAAAATGGGGTGGGAGGTAACTGCACGGGAACAGAAAACTAAGAAACGTGACCTTAAAGACAAGGCGGCCACCAACGCACGGTGCAAGCTTTTACCGACTGTGTAAGTGGGGAATGGGTGAGGGAAAATACTATAGGTGGGTAGGCAAAGATCGTCAACTTACTCGTGGGGGGTGCAAAAAAGGGGCTAAGAAGGTAGGAGGGTAGGACGGGGGGGAAGGGGGGGGGGGGGTGGGGATTACAAGAGGTGGTGGGAAAGGAAAGATAAACAGGAGAAATTCTACTCTCATAAGAAAAAATAGCCATAGCAAAAACCGGGGGTGAAAAGAAAGAAAGATAATGGAAAAGAGGGAAAGTTGAAAAGAGGGGAAAAAGAAGGAAGAAGGGAAAGAAGTGGGAAAGTGAAAGTCCTGGTGGTTGCGTGTGCGGGCTGGGGCAGTGGGGGGTCGGGGTGGGGGGGGGGGGTCTGAAGCACGAGAGGATAGTCGGATGGGAAAGTCTAGAGGCCCGTGCACGGGGAGCCGTCGGGGCAAATGAAACGGCCCTAAGAAGAGGGGTAAGTGCGAAATGAGTAAAGGGACGCATGCGGAAGGGATTCGGGTCGTGTGTTGCGTATGTAGAGAGAGGGGACGAAGAAAAACGGGGAGAAAAAGAAAGAAAAGAGAAGAAAGTAAACAAGGTAACGAGGCAATGGAGGAAGAAATGAAAAAAAGTCGAGAAAAAAAGAAGGAGAAGAAAGGACCGGACTGCGGCGAGGAGCCGGGGGGGGGAAAAAAGGGAGAAGGAAGGGGGAGAGATAAGAAAGGGGAAGAAACGAAAGAAAGAATAAATAGGAAATAAGAAAGAATAGGAACGGGGAAGAGAAGAAGTGATAAGGAGGGGCGAAAAGGAAGAAAGAGGGGAAAGACCGACCATTGGACAAGAAAGGGAACGGTGGCCGGGGGTGGCTGGGGGGGGGAGGGAGGGAGGGAGAAGGGGGAAAGGAGTCGGGGAAAAAAAAAAAGGGAAGAGGAGGAAGAGGAAAGCAGGAGAAGTCCCCTCAGGAGGGAGAAGAGGAGAGGAGGAAGGAAGGGAATGAGGAGGGGGAAGGGAAAAGAGGAGGGGGAAAGGGGGGGAGAAGGAGAAGAAGAAAGGAAGAAAAGAAAAGATGGGGAAGGGGGGGGGGAAGGAGGGGGAAGGAAGGAAGGGGGGTAGGGAAGAGGAGAGGAAGGAGGAGGGAAAAGAGAAGAGAGGAGAAGGGGGGGGAGGAAAAAGGGGGAAGGAGGAGAAAAACCGAGGGGGGGAAAAAAAGGGAAGAGGGAAAAAAAGGGGGGAAAAAGAAGGAAAGAAGGGAGAAGAGGGGGGGGGAAGGGGGGGGGGGGAAAAGGGGGGGGGGGAAGCAGGGGGGGGAAGAGGAGGAAGGAAGATAAAAAAGAGGGGGAAGAGAAAGGGAGAGGGTAAAGAAGTGGGGAGGAAATAGCGGGGGACAAAGACCAAAGGAAAGGGAAAAAGAGGAAGGATCTGAACGATGAAGGGGGAAAGGGAAGGGGGAGCAGGGGGGGAAAAGGGAATGCCGGATGGGCTTATAAAGGTGTAGAAACTTGAAGGGGGAAAGAAAGGGGAAGGAAAAAAAAAGGAAGAGGGGGGGGAAAGAGGAAGAAGGAAAAAAGGAAAAAGAAAGGAAAAAGGGGAAGAAAAGTGAGGGGGGAGGAAAAAAAGGAAAGGAAAAAGGGAATAAGAAGAGGGGGGGGAAGGGGGAGGAAAGGGAATGGTAAAAAGAGGGGGGAAAAAAGGAAGGAAAAGGGGGAGGGGAAGAAAGGGGAAAGGGGGGGGGAGGGAAGTGAGGGGGGGGGGAGGGGAGAAGTATGGGGGGGGGAGAAAAGGGGGAAAAAAGAAGGGGGGGCGGGGGGGGGGTGAGGGGAGGGAAGGGGAAGGGGAGAAGGAAGAGGAAATAAGGATGGAGGAGGAAAGCAAGGGAGAAAAAAAAAAGAAAAAAAGAGAAAAAAACTGTTTTGAAAAAAAACAGAGAGAAAAAAGGGGAAGGGAAAGAGGGGGAGGGGGGGGAAGGAAAGGGGGGGAGAAAGGGGGAGAAAGGAGGAAGAACAGAAAAAACGGGAAAGAAAAGGTAAAAAAGAGAAAAGGAAGAAAGAAAGGGGAGAGGGGGAAAAAAAAAAAAAAAGATTCAAGAGGGGAAAAGAAAGGGGAAGGAAAAAGGGGGGAGGGGAGAGAAAAAGGAGAGAAAAAAGAGGGGGGGAGGGGGAAAAAGAGGAAAGGAAAGAGGAAAAGGGAGGGGACAAAAGGAAGAAGGGACAAAAAGACCCCAAAGGGGGACAGGGGGAGGGGGGAAAAGGAAGAAGAAGGAGGGAGAGGGAAGGGAGAGGGAAGAAGGGACGAAAGGGGAAAAAAAAGAGGAAGAGGGAGAGAAGAAGGAGGAAGAAAAAGATGGGGGGTAAAGAAAGAGCTGACGAGAGGGAGAAGGAGAAGCAGAGGGATAGAAAAAAAGGGGCGGAAAAAAAGTGGAAAGAAAAGAGAAAAAAAGTCGGAAAAAGAGGGAGGGAGCGGAAAGGGGGGAGAGAAAGAGAAAAAAGGAAAAAGGGGGAAGGAAGATAAAGGAAAAGAAAAGACTTTTACTTCCAAAGGTGTTTCAATCAGGGAAGGAGAAAGAGAAGGCATGGTGTGTGGGAAGGTGGTTGAAGAGTAAGGCGGAGGGGTAGCAAGCGAGAAAAGGGACGGAAATGAAAAAAGGAAAAAACACACAAACAAAAACAAAAAAAAAACAGCAGCAAAAGGGAAAAAAAAAAAAAGAGAAAAAGGGGGAAGGAATAAAAAGGGGAAAGAAAAAAGGGGAAAAAAAGAAATAAAAAAAAAGGGAAGGAAAAAGGAAGGGGAGGAATGATGAAAGGGAGAGGGAACATCAGGAAAAAACAACGGCACACAGAAGAATGAAGGGGAAAACACATCGGCAAATGTACCTGAGAGGCGGGGAAGAGTAGAAAACAAGAGGAGAGCGGAAGAAAAACCCAGACAACAGAAGGGCAGAACAGCAACACAACACAGAACATGAAAACAGCAAACCACTAACACAAAAACAAACGGCCACAAAACAGAAGGACAAAACCAACATCAGAAAATAAACACATCACCACACACGGAACAACAAACAGCACATAGAGAATCACAATCAATAAATGTGGACATGAAACGAGAAACGACGCGCAGACAAAACACGACAGGACGGGACACACAAAAAACACACCCCCATAGATATTGATGTATTATGGTGTGAATGTGGTGCAAATGGTGGGGGGGGCTAAGCAGGGTGGGGGGTGAATAATAGGGTTGGAGGTGTGATCTATGTGTCAAATCAAAATAAAGAGAGAGAAGAAATTGTTAAAATTGGGGGAAAAAAGAGAATATTAATAATTCTCATGGATGGGAAAAAGGGAAAAAGCCTGTACGCAGCCAACGGACATGCGAGGTTTAAAGAGAACGGAGGTCTTACTTGGTTTTCCACTGGTACAGGAATCATTTTTAATTCCTTGCTGCAGTGGGATTAGGGTTAAGTGTGTTTAAGTGGTGCGCGTGCGGGGTTTCAGTGGATGGACATTCACGGATCATAAGGGACCCATGAAGAGGGGAAGAGAGGTGAAAAAAAGAGGAAAGGGGTGGAGAGGGAAGACAAAAAGATATGCACTCAATGTTTAGTCAAACCCAACAACAAAACTACGGAACGCGACACGAGGTAAGGACTACGACGCGTCCGACGACGGGAGACGAACGACGACTACCGGACCAACGCTCACACACGAACTGCCCAATTGACTTAATGGACGGTATGTGTGTCGTTTAATTGGGACCACAGACCATATTTTTATCTACGGCGGTATGGAGCAGGCGTCAGTGGGGGGAGAAATCCGCAAATCTTTACCACCATCGGTGTTTTTAATTCTTTTCTTTTTTACTTCAAATGTCCGGTTTTAATTTTCTTCCACGCTTTGCATCATGCGTCATCATTCAGGCATGGGGCATCACATCATCGTAATCATCATCATCATGCACAGGATGGGGGGGGGCATCTCATCATCGAAGTACATCGTTTTGGTTCTCTCGAGTCGTTGTCCGGAGGAGGTCGGGGTCATTAATTCGATGCGTCAACACCATGTCGTGCGAAATCCACATTGATCTGTCCATCGTCGGTCGCGGGTACGGAGCCGGGCCACCGGTCGGCCGTCCGAAAACGGTTTGGTGGGGTGTCCAATTGCGTTGGTCGTCCAAAGAGCCTCTTCATCCCATTCTAAATCATTGTCATGATTATCATCGACATTACCACATCATTGTCCATCGTCGTCGCGAACGTTCTCCCGTGCCGGCCTTTTCGGTACCCCGTCAAATGTACACTCCCTCCTCCTTCCTCCCACCTCACTTCCTCCTTCTACTCCTTCTCTAACTTACTAATGGGGGGCGGCGGTCCGCCTGGCTTCTATCCGTCAACATTACCAACTAATCTTCTCGGTTACAATCGTTTCATTATACAGTCTGACACTAACAAAGTGATGGACTGCTTTCTGCTTGTCTTCACATCGGGAAAGGAATTCATCTCAGTCATCATCGATCAATAATCATCGGGAAGGGATCTCGATCGCCGACGTCATCAGTCAGCATCGTCCTTGAACAACATCATCACAATCGATCATCATCGTCGTCAATCATCAGTCATGCAAAGTCATCACAAGTCAGATCATGGACACAAAAGATCATCACCAGAGGGACATCCTCCACCAGCCAACGCATCAGCAACACCACTCACCGCACAGGCCACCACAACGACCGAACAACCATCACCATCATTAGTACTACTCTCAATGTAACGTGATCATCTCAAGTAGGATTCCGAAATTAGGCGGCAGGTGGCCTTAATGGTTGGATAAACCCTGTTCAATCATGTATCCAGGAGGGGCAGGGGAAAAACCGAATTATCGGACATGGTGTCACCATCTGACGGCATTAAGGAAAGAGGAAAAAAGGAGAAACCATCGTCATTCACAAATCACAACGGGGGGAAGACCGTTCAAGTCCCTGTCACTTCAGTCTTATCACAAATTGTCAGTAATAAACATTCGAATAAAATTAAGTATAAGTACAATGTCAATACTTAGTTTGTGGGTTGGTCAGGAGAAAGCAAAATGAACAACAGCGACCAACAAACAAGAGCACAAACAACGAACAAACACCAAAAATAGACATAAGGAAAAAAATTCTGTATTGTAATGCTAAAAGAAGGCACAGCAACAAAAGAATGAGAAAAAGAGGAAGAACGTAGAAGAAACCAACCCAACCCAAAAATAAAAGAAATGAGAGATAATACAAGACATTTTTATGTTTTGCAGAATCTTTCTGGGCACGGGAATCGAGGTGATAGAGCATAACTGGTCCTACGAGTGACAGCCTCAAGCGAGATGATAATGATTTGATGTACGTTCTCTTGCATGGCTCCTATCTGATCCTAGCGATGCCTGCCTTGCCTATCACTTAGCCAGCCTACCAGATCATTACTTTCTGCCTGTGCTCAATGGAGAGGTTCAGTCTTGTGTGCTCCTTCACTTCCTCCTTCCTTCCCTAGATCCGTCCAATCCAATGGAAGTCACATCATGAGGAAGAATCCTTTCTGCTTTCCATCTTTGCTCCTATCCGATTGCCTGACTTCCTTTTTCCTATTTCTGCCTCCCCTCCTTGCCTTCTTACTGGTGAGGAAGAACAGAATAAAAGAGATCCTTTTTTACCTTATTTTCTCCCCCACCCTCATCCTTCCTTCCATGTACTGTTTCTCACCTTCTTCCTTCCCTTCCTCCTTCCTTCTGCGTTCCTAACTTTGCTCCTGCCTTCTTCTTTCTTGCTCCCCCTCCTCTCTTTCATTCTGCCTGACCTGACTATTTCCTTTTTCTTCCCTTTCTGTTTTCCTTCCTTTCTTAAAATTCGCTTTCCTCGCTTTCATTTTTTACCTCCTTCTTTATTTTTTTACCCCACCCCTTCCTCTCCTACCTTCCTTCCCCTTCCTTTTCATTTCCTCCTAACCTTCTTTCCTTCAATTCCCGAAAAAACTGTCCTTACCCTCTAGCTTTCTCTTTCTCCTTTATCGGTGGTCATGTTCTTCTTCTCCCCCTATCTTCGTTCCTTCATTATAGATTCCTGGACCCCCCTTCTTTTCTTTCCCTTGCGGTTTCAAACTTGGTCCCTGTGCCTTGCCTGGAGGAAGGTTCCTTTCCTTCCTGTTTTTTTTTTTCCTCACTGTCTTTCTTTCCTTCCTTCTTTTTTCCTTTTCTTGCTTCTTTTTTCTCTTTTTCCCTTTCCCCGTCCTTTCCTTCTTCTCCTTCTTTCCCTTTTTCGTAACCCTTTTTTTTTCTTCCTTCATTCATTCCTCTTTTTCTTCCTTTCCTTTTCCTTCCTTTGCCCTTTTTTCCTGCCCCCCCCCCCCCACCCCCCCCCCCCCCCCCTCCTGTCTCCTCTCTCGTATCCCCTTCTTCCCTCGTTCATTCCCCTTCCCTTCTTTTCCATCCATCCTTCCTTTCCTTCTTTCCTTTTCCTTCCTTTTTTTCCCCCTTCTTCCCTGTCCTTCTTTCCTTCTCCTTTTTATACCCTTCCTATTCCTTTTCTTCCCTTCTTTGCTTCTGTCTTTCCCCTTTTTTTCCTACCTTTTTTTTGTTTTTTCTTCCTTCATTCATTCCCTCTTTTTTTTTCCTCATTTTTTTCCTTTCTTCCTCTTCCTTTGCTCTTTTTTCTTTCTCCTGCCCCCCCCTCCTTCTTCCTCGCTCTCGTATCTTCCTGCTTTCTTTCTCC
Source organism: Conus betulinus (assembly GCA_016801955.1). NCBI lineage: Eukaryota > Metazoa > Mollusca > Gastropoda > Neogastropoda > Conidae > Conus > Conus betulinus. Next base: position 12,720 of record JADBJO010024954.1, read on the forward strand.
TTTCTTTTCTCGTTCATTCCCTTCTTTACCCATCCATCCTTCCTTTTTTCCTTCTTTTTCCTTCCTTCTTTCTGTCTTCTTTCTTCGGCTTTGTTTCTTTTCTTGTCTTCCGTCCTTCCTTTCCCTTCTTTCCTTCTCTTCTTTCATTCTTCCTTCCCCCTTTCCCCCTCCCTTGCTCCCTTCCTTCCCTTCCTTCCAATTCCTTTCCTTTATTTTTGCCTCTTCCTTTCCTTCCTTTCCTTCCTTTCTTTTTTCCTTCCTTTCCTTTCTGCTTTCTTTGCGTTTTTTGCTCCTCCTCCTTCTTCCTTCCGTTCCATCTATCCTTCCTAATCCCCCTCTTTCCCCTTCTGCCCTTCCTTCCCTCCCCCTCCTTCCTTTCTGCCTTCCTCTTTTCCTTTCCTCCCTTCCGTCCCTCTTTCCGTCCTCTTCCTCCATCTGCTTTCCTCTTTGCAACCGTCTGTTCCCCCTTTTTTCCCCTTTCCTTCCTTTCTATTTTATCTCTGGCTGTTTTTTTTTTTTTTTTTCCCTTCCCTTCCTGATTCTTTTTTGCTTTTTTCCCTCCCTTTCCTTTCCTTCCGCTCTCCTTTTCCCTTTCTTCTTTTCCTTCCCCCCCCCTTCGATTTTTCCTTTCCCCTTCCTTCCTTCCTTCCTCCTTCCTTCCTTGCTCCTTCCTTCCCCCCCTTCCTTCCTTCCTTCCCCTTCCTTCCTTCTTTCCTTTCTTCTTTTTCTTTGCTTTCTCTTTTGCTTCTTTGTTCCTTCCTTCCATTCTTCCTTCCTTCCTTTCTGCTTTTGTCTTTTGCTTTTGCTTCCTCTTTCCTCCTTCCTTCCTTCCTTCCTTCCTTCCTTCCTATCCTTTCTGCTTTTCTCTTTGCTCCTTCTTTTCCTTCTATCTTCCTTTCTTTTTACTTTCACTTTGCTCCTTCCTGTCCTTTCATTCTACTTTCCTCTTCTCTTTTTCTCTTCCTTCCGTTCCACTCCTGCTTTCCTTTTCCTTCCCTTTTCTTTCTTCCTTTCTTCCTTTCTTCCTTCCTGGCCTCTGTTTATTTTTTGTTTTGTAAAGGGGCTTCGTTCCTTGTCAGTTTTTTGGTTTGTTTGTTCTTGATTGTTTGTTGCTATACCGGCCTTGTATGTATTTGTTTGGTTTGTCTGCGCAATTTGTTCGTTACATTTTCTGCTTGGGTTTCATATGTTTTGCTTTTCTGTAGTCATTTTTTTTTTTTTTTTTTTTTTTTTGGGGGGGGGGGGGGGGGGGGGGGGGGGGGTATTAGGGGAGGGATTTTTATTTCATTATTTTTTCTTCCAAAAATAAAAAAGAAAAAAGAGACAGGAGGACGAAAAAAGGTTTGTTTTTTTTTTTGTGATTTTTTTAATGGCCTAAGTGGTCTGCGTTCACGGGGTAAGCCGAAGCAGCACAACACCAGCCACCTCCCCTCCCCCCCGATCCCCCCCACCCCCCTTTTTGTTGTCAGTGAAACTACTTTTCCCTCATGGGGCTGAAGAATATGTCCCCAATCTGTCCTGGCTGGACAAAACGGACTACATGTTTGGTAAGTTTGAAACTGAGAGGACTACAGGCGGACATTGGAAACACAGTCTCTAGAAGGAAGTTATGATCAGTGTCCGCCAGACAAAAGGTGTCAAACAAATTAGAGAGAGAAAACACCAACGCGTTTTCGACCCTCTTTGGTCTTCTTCAGGCATGATGTATAGGGAGCATTCAGGACAATTGCGAAAAACGAAGAAACGAGCAGTTAGCTTATATCTTCCTCCAAGATTTTTGGCTCAGTGTCCCATCTTGCGCCTAACTTGAAAAGGTAGTGGCTGCTCGTTTCGAAGAGGGTCGAAACCGACGTCGTCGTGTTCTGTCTTGTAATGTGTTTTGTCCCCTTTTGTCTGGGGGATGAATTATGATTTTCTATTCAATAAATGTTTAATACTTTTTTTTTTTTTTAAAAGGTTCTTAATTTGTTGCTTTGTGTGTCCTAGCATCTGTTAGTTTGAATCGCTGTGTACACTCTCGTGTATTGTTGAGAGAACGTCTGTGTTTTGGTTCCGGTTTGGATTTTGTTATTGTTTTTCCCTTTTCTTGTTGCTCCCGTAAAGGTGCGAGCTGTGACTCATTTCTCATGTTCTCTGGGTCTTTTTCAGGATTTTTTTTTTAAAGTGGAGGTGCGCTCACTGAATATCTGTTTTGTGTTGTTTAATTAACGTACTTTCTTTCTCTTTTATTTCTTTTTCCTGGGTCCATTTGGAGAGATGAGCTCGGTGACACTTGAATTGTTTTTATTTTTTATTTTTTCCCAATATTCTAGTGTCTCTTTTAGTTCCAGTTAGAAAAAGTTTTATTTTTTGACTTGTATTTTTATGTCCTTTCTGTTTTCGCTGCTGCTCTGTGTCATTTGGTGGCTGAAGTGTGTGTGTTGTGTGGTATGTTGTTGTTTTATGTCATTTTGCCGCTTTTGTTTCGCGGGCGCCGTGTTCCTGGTGTAATTTGGTGTTGAAGTGTTTAGGTACAAACGAAGGATGTTTACGTTAGGCGTGTGTGTGTGTGTGTGTGTGTTTGAGCCGGTTGATTTGTTAGAGAGAGGAGAGAGATCGTTGATGAGATTGAGGGACGATGGGGTGAGCAGAGAGAGAAGAGAGAGAGAGGGTGGAGAGAGAAGAGAGCGAGAGATGCGTTTGTTGATGGTAGTTGTGGTAAAATTTTCTGCCATTTGTGTTTAGTCATATAATTGATCTTTTTCTTCTGCCTCTTGGTGCCAGGACCATCATTTTTATGTAGAAATATCATCTGAGATGAAGAAATTACCGACAGATGGTCATGTTGCTGTTGTTTCTGGCAGATGTTTTCAGCGGTGGGAGAGATACAGAACTAGCTACATCGAGAACTGTATGCCGTCTGTTAATCCGTTGATGCCCAGCTTGGACTTTCGGAGGACGATTGATAAATGAGCCGAGTGGACATAACTTTCGTACACTCGGATGTCACACCTGTCTTGGAAATGGAAAGCAAACAACCTGGCGGAGGTCAGTTTCTGTCTGTCTGTCTGTCTGCCTCTCTCTGTCTTTCTGTCTGTTCTGTCTCTTCTGTCGGTCTCTGGCTGTCCTCTCTCACTCCTCTCCTCTCTCGCTCTCCTCTCTCTCGTCCTCTCCTCTCCCTGTCCCTCCTTCCACACCTTCTTCACCTTCTCCCCGTTCTACCATATCCCTCGCTTAAACAAACAAAACGTATAACCCCCCTCCCCTCTCCCCCCCTCTCTCCCCCTTCGCTTGCTTCTTTTCTACGCATCTCCACTCTTTCCCTCTACCCCCCAATCTCTACCCCGCTCTTATGAGCCCCCTCCCCGATTCCCCTCTCCTCCCTCTTCTCCCCTTGACTTCAAGAATTCCCCGTCTTCTAACCCCCTTCCGCTCCCCTCCTCCTCTCACCTTTCCAACCATCTCCCTCGACTGACCAACACCGTCCTAACCCCCCTCTCTACCCCATACCAGAACCAAAACCCTACCTTACCTACTCCTCGCCCTCCTCCCTCGTCCCCCGCCTCTCCCTCCTCCCCCACACTCTTGCTTTCTACCAGTGCGTCCAAACAACAGACGCTTTACAACCCAAACTCCCCATCCCCCCTCCCCCCAAACACCGCTCTCCTTCTCCCTCTCCTCTCACAACACTGCCATCCGGTTCCCCCACAACAACAACCGGCTAGCCTGGTCCATCTTCCTCCCCCACTTCTGTTCTGGTTCTTCTCTGGCTCCCTCCTTTCTCTGCCATCTCCTCGCTTCCGAAACCTCTACCTAACCCTAACCACTTCCTCGCCCCATACATCTCTCTCTCTCTCTCTCGGCTCTTCTCTCCTCTCTCCACACTCTCTCCCTCATCTGCTTCCTCTCGTCACAAACAACCTCGCCTTCCCCCCCCACCCTCCTCAACTGTCACAGTTGTCAACCATCTTGAACCGCAACCTTTCTTTACAACCCTCCCCCCCCCCCCTACTCTACCTCTTCTCTCTGTCTTTTTAACCATCATCATCACCCCACGCTTACTAAAACCCTCTACCCTCTAACCCCTTGTCCCTTTCCCTCCCCCCCATTTCTTCTCTGTGTTTCTGCCATCATCATCACGCTTACTAAAACCTTCTACCGACCCCCCCCTCCCCCCCCCCCCCCCTCCCCTCCCCCCCTGACTGCTCTTGAACTTTCTACCAACACCACACACTTACTAAACCTCTACCCCCCTCTCCCCCCACTCCCCCCCCCCCCCCCCCCCCCCCCCCCCCAGCTTCTCTGTCTGTCTACTCTAACCAACACCACGCTTACTAAAAACCTCTACCCCCCCCCCCCCCCCCCCCCCCCTTTCTTTTCCTCTTTTCTACCAACACCAACCTACTAAAACCTACTAAAACCTCTACCCCCCCTTCCCTCCCCCTCCCCCCTTCTTCTCTGTCTTTCTTTCTGCCATCACCACGCCTACTAAAACCTCTAACCCCCTACCCCCCCCCCCCCTTCCCCCCCCCCCCCCCCCTTTCTTCTCTGTCTTTCTGGCCATCACCACCACGCCTACTAAAACCTCTAACCCCCTCTACCCCCCCCCTCCCCCTCCCCCCTTCTTCTCTGTCTTTCTACCAACACAACACTAACCTTACTAAAAACCTCTACCCCCCTCCCCCCGACCCCCCCACCCCCCCCACCCCCCCACCCTTTCTTCTCTGTCTTTCTACAAACACCACGCTTACTAAAACCCTCTACCCCCTGTCCCCCCCCCCCCCCCCCCCCCCCCCCCCCATTTCTTCTCTGTCTTTCTGTCTGCCGTCACCGCTCTTACTAAAACCTGTAGATCCTGACCACTTCCCTTCACACAGTACCTGTACAGAAAGAGGGTACACACCCCACATGGGAAAGTGAGGGTACACACCTACAAGGCAATGTTTAGGCACGCACCAAAAATAGGAATACGACAATACGCAGCTACATAAGAATGTGAGGGTATGCACCTACATGGGAATGTGAGGGTACACACCTACATGGGAACGTGAAGGTATGCACCTACATGGGAATGTGAGGGTACACACCTACATGGGAACGTGAAGGTACACACCTACATGGGAATGTGAAGGTACACACCTACATGGGAATGTGAAGGTACACACCTACATGGGAATGTGAAGGTACACACCTACAAGGGAATGTGAAGGTACACCCTACATGGGAATGTGAAGGTACACACCTACAAAGGAATATGAGGGTACACCCTACAAGGGAATGTGAAGGTACACACTTACATGGGAATGTGAAGGTACACACCTACATGGGAATGTGAAGGTACACACCTACAAAGGAATATGAAGGTACACACCTACAAAGGAATGTGAAGGTACACATCTACAAGGGAATGTGAAGGTACACACCTACATGGGAATGTGAAGGTACACACCTACAAGGGAATATAAGGGTACACACCTACATGGGAACGTGAAGGTACCCAGCTACAAGGGAATGTGAAGGTACACAGCTACAAGGGAATGTGAGGGTACACAGCTACAAGGGAATGTGAGGGTACACAGCTACATGGGAATGTGAAGGTACACACACCTACATGGGAATGTGAAGGTACACACCTACATGGGAATGTGAAGGTACACTCCTTCAAGGGAATATGAGGGTACACTCCTTCAAGGGAATGCGAGGGTACACACCTACATGGGGAGTGCGACATTCAGATATATATATATATATATATATATATATATATATATATATATATATATATATATATATATATATATATGGGAGAGCTGACCACTGAGACTGTTCCATATCTTTTGATCTCCCCTGCATCCTTTAATGGATCCTCAAGCATATAGGCTCAAACATTGTCCCCTACATTTTATACTGTTTGCATAATGTTTTTAGTTTTTCAGTTTTTAGTTTTTCAGTTTTCGGAACACCACAGAATTATGGACTGTGTGTGTGTCTCTATCTGACGCGAAGAGCACAGACACAATCAGCCGTGTCTTCCTGATGAGTCCGATCCAGCGGACGAAAGGCCTCGGAGCAGGCGATACATATAGATCTGCCTTCGAGAGGGATTGCGATAGTTTCCTCATGCAGCTAGTGAAGGGTTTTTCATGTTTCTTCATGCAGCTAGTGAAGGGTTTTCATATTTATGATATACATTTTCCCATTTACTTCATCTTTAAGGGTTTTTTTTTTTTTTTTTTTTTTTTTCTCCTCTCAATTTCAAATCTTTGCCAAGTCATTACTATAATGATGGAAGAATTGTTAACCTGCACTTGTTTTCCCCCCACTACTTAATTGTTCAGCATTATATATATATATATATATATATATATATATATATATATATATATATATATATATATATATATATAATATGTTAACTCCCTCGGCATCTTAAAATGACGATCGACTTTCATACTAACCGTCATATGCATATGTATGTGCTTGCGAACTTGTGTATGCGTGCATCTCTCTCTCTGTCTGTCTCTCTCTCTATATGTGTGTGTGTGTGTGTGTGCGCGCGCGCGATTGTCTTTGTGCGTGCGTGTTTTTTATGTTTGCGTGCGTGTGTGCACGCGTATATATATATATATATATATATATATATATATATATATATATATATATATATATATATATATATATATATATATATAATATATATAATGAACAATCAAATAGTGGGGGAAAACAAGTGCAGGTCAACAATTCTTTCGGCATTATAGTAATGACTTGGCAAAGAATTGCAATAAATAGAAAAAAAAAGAAAGGTGGGGGGGGGGGGGGGGGGGGGGGGGGGGGGTGAAAGGGCTGAAGATGAAGAAAATATGTTACAAAATTCAAAAATCGTTCACTAGCTGCATGTTGGAACCATCATAATGCCTCTCAAAGGCAGGTTTATATGTATTGCCTGTTCCTAGGCCTTTCGTCCGCTGGATCGAACTCATCAGGGAGACACGGCTGATTGTGTCTGTGCTCTTGGCGTGAAACAGAGACACACCCACAGTCCCACATATCTGTGGTGTTCTCAGCACCAAGGATTCAAAAGAAGAGTCCAACAGCACCCCAAAGCAGCCAGCGAAGGGTAGTAAATGAAACAAAACGAAAGCATAGAGAGGAGAAGAAAAAAAAAGTTGCAGAAAAAAAAAAAAACATTATGCAAACAGTGTAAAATGTAGGGGACAACGTTTGAGCCAATATGTTTGAGGATCCATTAAACGATGCAAGGGAGATCAAAAGATATGGAACAGTCTGAGTGGTCAGCTCTGCTGTTCAATAACCCAAGCATTGTCAGCGGCTGGGAATTGTGCAGAATAAACTTTAATTGGATCTCCTAAGAGATGCCATCGCCCACTGATGTGTGTGTGTGTGTGTGTGTGTGGTGTGTGTGTGTGGATTCTGTGCACAGCTGCTGTGGGATTCAGCCTGGGAAAGAGACCCTTACGCTCTGGACAAACGTCTCCAGTTTCAGGAACTCAACAACATGTCCTATGGCGTGGGTAAGTCACGTGACTCTTCCACTGACCAAAGGTCACGTGAAATCCATCCTCATGTAGTGTGGTCACAGGCTTTGAAACACCTCCGAGAGAAAGACAGGAAAACCTGCACTACCATCATGCATGACGTGCCTCACTCTCATTGGCTGACTGACTGACTGACCAGTAAGCTGACAGTACACCTTGAATCCATTCTTTTGTATGATGGCAGGCTTAGCAACAACTGGTAGAGAATAGACAGGAAATACCACGCTTATTTCGCCCCGACTGGGTTCGCCAGCAGCTAGGGTATGTCCCCCCCCGGATTGACTGTGATAGAGTTTGCACTCGGTTCTCTAAGATTCTGTTAACTCACCGGAATTAAGAGTAGTTTAGATTCGTTTACATTTGGGACGAACGGAAAATTGGGGGGGGGGGGGGGGGGGGGGGGGGGGGGAGAGAGAGAGAGAGAGAGAGTTCCCTGCTTCCAGTTGATCAGACTCTCTGTCTTTATCCTGTTTCTAGGTTGTCTGTCTGTTCGCCACACTTTCGCACCGATAATGTCAAGCTGTCGAATATTCCAAGCATACATACACACACACGCGCGCGCGCGCGCGCACGCACACACACACACACACACACACACACACACACACACACACACACACACACACACACACACACACACACACGGAGTAGTTCGCTCCGGGCAAAGGCTACGTGCAGGCAGAGGGCTGCCCTCGTAGACCAGCAGACATCAAGATGTTGGCATACATGGTTACCCGAAAGGGCAGCTGGCCAGCTGAACAATTCTCCCGTAACGTGGTTGCTATTTGCTGACGATGTAATTTTAGTTTCAAGCACTGCTGTTTGTTTACAGAATCAGCTTGATGTATTGAAGTGTGAGGCAGATAGATTACAATGAACTGTTAATTTAGATAAGACAAATATATAATAATTTTTCGCATGGGTGGTTACTTGTCTCAGAGAGAAAAACGGTATGACTCTAATGCTGAGGTAAAGGTAACCAATGCATACAAATACCTCAACGAGGTTAACTCTACATTCCGGATGGTCTGAAACGTTTAGGAAAGGGAAGAAAGGAGTAATAGAAATTCTAAGAGCAATGAAAAAAATTAATGCAATTGACCCCTCTTTATTTTAGAAGTTATTTGATACACAAATAGAACCAATGTTAACATATGCAGCAGAAATATGGGGACTTGAAGAAAATCTGCAGATGGAAAAAAAGTACATACTTTTGCGATTAAACGGTGTCTAAATATTCCATTGCGCTTATCAAATACAACGGCATGTGGTGATTCTGGAAGATATCCTCTTCTCATTCGATCTTTTGGGATTATGTAGACAAGCATATGATATGTTACCACGGCAATTAGAGTTATGAAAGCAGAACTGGGTTACTACTATAAAGCAAGTTTTGACAGTAAACGGATTTAGTGTGGTGGGTTGAGGATGAAGGAGCATTATGTTGGAATTTAAAGACCGTCTCATCGCATGTTATAAACCAAACTGGCATTCCAAGATGGAAGACGATATTATGAAATATCTCTGGTTCCATTCGTTTTAAAAGTATCTTACAACCTGAACATTTTCTGACTGTAGTTACCAATAAATGGCACAGGGATGTGCTTGTTAGAATTAGAAGTAGGACTCTTGGACTAAATGCAAACAAAAGATGGTTTAAACCCGCAGGCATTGTAAGCGATTTGTGTGTAATGTGTACAGATGGTATGAGAGAAAATGAAGATTAGTTTATGTTCTCTTGTGCAGCTTATAACGATATCAGACAGAAGTCTCAACTTTTCAATATTATTGCGACAGAAAATCATAACCTGTTTAGTTTGTTGACCTCTGACAATAACAGGATAATAACTCTACTGGCTAGGCATATGGCAGAGGCATCAAATGGTAGGAAAAAGAAATACTCGGTAAGAACTAATGTCTGAGTTTGTTTTCATGTATTCCGCAGGCTTGATGATCTTAGTAAGAAATGGTTTTGTTTTCTTCACCAGTATAGCGAATAATGAGGCGGACGGTGATGATAGATGTGACGGTGCAGGAAAGTTTTATATAACTGAATATGTGTACCTGGCTGAGGCACTTGTGTCTATGATCATGTTGTTACTTATAAAGCAAAAAACAAAAACAACTACGTATTCATTTTTAGTGACGAAAAAGCACGTCATTATTATTATTATTTTTTTTTTATTCTTCTGCATGGCTTCGAGCCTCATCATTAATATTTACGTAATCCGTTACAATTTATGTTTCTTTGCATTATAAACTTGTGTTTTTCGGCGCTGCAAATATTCATGTACACTCCCTTGACATAAAGGCCATGTATTGTCAAAAAAAAAAACGTGTCTGAAGCGTCTCTCTCTCTCTCTCTCTCTCTCTCTCTCTCTCTCTCTCTCTCTCTCTCTCTGTCTCTGTCTCTCTCTCTCTTCCCTCCCTCTACATCTCTCTCTCTCTGTCTCTCTGTCTCTCTGTCTCTCTCTTTCTCTCTCCCTCCCTCCCTCTCTCCCTCTGTCAACAGCTGGACTGGGAAGAGTTCTTCAAATACCACGTTCAACAAGGAAAAGACGCTGGTGGGTGATGACACTTACGTCGTGCTGCACGAGCGGGAGTATACCAGGAAATTTACAAAGTGGATCAGCGAACTGAGCCCCAACAACAAGTCACGGTAAGGAGGGAGAGAGAGAGAGAGAGAGGAGAGAGAGAGAGAGAGAGAGGGAGGGAGGGAGGGAAGGAGGGAGAGAGAAACAGGTAGACAGAGAGGCGTGGGGAGAGAGAGAGGAGGATGTAACGAAACAGGGAAAGATATAGAAGATGGAAGGAAAGAGGTTAAAAAAAAAAGAGGAAAGGAGACAGGGAAAGAGATATAGAAGATGGAAGGAAAGAGGGGGAAAGGAAAGAAGACAAAAAGATATAGAAGATGTAAGGAAAGAGGAGAAAGAAAAAGGAGACAGAGAAAATATAGAAGATGGAAGGAAAAGGAAACAGGGGAAGATATAGAAGATGCAAGGAAAGAGGGGGGAAAAAGGAAAGGAGGGACAGGGAAAAATAGATGGAAGGAAAGAGGGGAAAAAAGGGAAAGGAAAACAGGAAAAATATAGAAAGATGGAAGGAAAGAGGGAAAAAGGGAAAGGAAAAACAGGGAAAAATATAGAAGATGGAAGGAAAGAGGAAAAAAAGGGGAAAGGAAACAGGAAAAATATAGAAGATGGAAGGAAAGAGGGGAAAAAAAGGGAAAGGAAACAGGGAAAAATATAGAAGATGGAAGGAAAGGGGGAAAAAGGGAAAGGAAAGGAAAAAGGGAAAAATAGAAGATGGAAAGAAGAGGGGGAAAAGAGAGAAAAGGAGACAGGGAAAGATATAGAACATGAAGGAAAGAGGGAGAAAAAGGAAAGGAGACAGGGTAAGATATAGAAGATGAAGGAAAGAGGGGGAAAACAGGAAAGGAAAACAGGGAAAGATATACAAGATGGAAGGAAAGAGGGGAGAAAGGAAAGGAGACCGGGAAAGATATAGAAGATGAAGGAAAGAGGGGGAAAACAGGAAAGGAAAACAGGGAAAGATATACAAGATGGAAGGAAAGAGGGACGAAGGAAAAGGAACAGGGAAAGATATAGAAGGGAGAAGGGACGGGGAAAGAGGGAGGGAGGCAAAAAAAAAGGAAACGGAAAGGGGGAAAGATATAGAAGATGGAAGGTAAAGGGGGGGGGGGGGGGAAGGGACGAGGAAAGGGAAAGAATATAGAAGATAGAAGGAAAGAGGGGAGAAAGGAAACAGGGAAAAAGGATAGAAGATGGAAGAGGAAGGGGGGAAAAAGAAAGGGAAGACGGGGTAAGATATAGAAGATAGAGAGGAAAAGAGGGGAAAAAAAAGGAAAGGAAACAGGGAAAGATATAGAAGATGGAAGGAAAGCGAGGAAAAAAGAAAAGGAGACAGGGAAAGATTTAAAGATGGAAAAGAAAAGGAGGGGAAAAAAGGAAAGGAGACAGGGAAAGATATAGAAGCTGGGAAGGAAAGAGGGGAAGAAAAAAGGAAAGGGGAACAGGGAACGATATAGAAGATGGAAGGAAAGAGGGGAAAAAAGGAAAAGGAAAGGAGGGAAAGGGAGAAGGGGAAGGGAAGGAAAAAGGAAAAGAAAAAGGAAAGGAGGGAAGGGAAAAAGATATAGAGGGGGGGAAGGAAAAGAAGGGGAAAAGGAAG
>JADBJO010024955.1:2500-7500 GCA_016801955.1 Conus betulinus
ATGGTTTCTCCTGCTCACCACTTCTGGACGTATTTATCAGAAAGATTGTAAGATTTTTCGGTAAGGCTTAATCGTTATATATAGAAGGAGCATTAGTCAGATTAACTTTTTTGTTGTTGTTGTTATTGGTGTGCAAACGGTCAAACGTGTCATGGAAGCATGAAAGTGATGCTTGCTATCATACCTCTTCGTGGCCGTCGAGTCGTTCTCGTCACCAGCTTCCATTTTATTTACGAGGATAATAGATAAGCACTGACGTACTTTTTTACATCCAGTCCTCGCCCTGAGTAGGGACTACAACAAGCAGTGAAATGAAATAATGTAAGAAAGCAAACAAGCAAACAAGGCGGTCATGCAATCATAATGGAACATCGAGTGAAAATAGAAGAGAAATGAACATGAAAAAAAAAAAAATAAAAAACAATAATAAACAAAACAACAAAAATTAAATAAATAAAAATGAAAATAATAATAATGAAGGGGAAAGAGAGAGTGGGGGTGGGAGGTGGGCTGAGCTTGGGAAATATCTGGAATAAGAATACGTGGGGTGCGTAGGCACTGGTCGACAATAATTATTGCCGCAGGTGTGCGTATCTGACTTCACTTCCGACAGATGTGATTACTGAATGGTGTGTTGTATGGTCTTGTCTTTCATACGCCAATACACTATGGTTTTTTTTTGTCTTTCACAGAAGTGAGAACACGCGTTGTCCCAGATTTCCAGCTACCACCTCCGTTAATGCATGGTACTGGTTGTCGTTGTCGCTATTGTTATTGTTATATTGTGTCAGTGTGTGTGCGCGCGCGCATAGTGATTCATCTGAATGCCTTTTTTCACACCAGCGAAAACATCACATGAAAGGCCATTGGCTCTTTTAAAGACCAAGGTTTAGAAAGTGATGGATAAGTGGATAAACTGGTCAATTACCATTAGGGTCCTCAACTAGTGCAGACCTTCAGTCTGCATGGAGGAAGTGGATGCTGTCAGGCAGTTGTTGGCAGATGAACATATTCAGCGGAAGCTTGGAGGATTCTGGAGTACAACCCTTTACCAGTCAAGAGGGAGCAAATGATCCACTCACGCCTTGGAGCACCCAAAAAGTGAACAGCCTCCATCCCATGGATAATTCGCTAAAAAGAATAGCAGCCATTTCTTTCCCCAACTGCCATTGCTTTACGGCACTGTGCTGATGCAATTATCAGCCTGGTGGTGTGTACGGAAGGACGAAGTGGTCATGATTTTCTAAAGGATGATTTTAATGTAAAATCGATCATACATATTGTTAGGAGTTTACGATGTCCAATTGGCGAGGAGTTGTTTTATTAGGCTATTGGCGAGGAGTTGTTTATTAGGCTATTGTGTAAAAGATAATGTCAGTGGTTCCTAGTGAGTGAAAAAGGAAGGTAGAGAGATTCAGGGTGGATGTGAGCATAGATTGTAGTGAGACCTAGCGAGGATATGGACATAGCTCGAGGACATTCTTCGTTTAACTCACAATGGTAAGTGTGCGTTGGGTAAAAAACGAGTGTGCACAACACGAAGCCATACACACAGAGAGAGTGAGCAGGGGCAAACTGGGGCTCGGGAGACTATGTTCTAGGCGTTTAAAGTGAGATCAAGATCTCTGAAACTCGGTAAGGGGTCAAGGATACAAAACCTATAAAATTTGAAAACAACAAACAAAAACGACCGAGCAAACGAAGCTCAACACCCATTTATGGGTGATGAAACTATCACATTGAGGACAAGTTTTACCCCCGGAAGCCGACCATGAAGACTTAGGCCTGAACCTGGTGCCAGAACGATGCAAAGCATCACTATCACCTGTTGCTGAAACGTTTCGTGGTGGCCTGTTAGTGTAACAAAAACATAACTGAGGGTGGTGAACAAACCTCTCTCTCTCTCTCTCTCTCCTCTCCCCTCCTCTCTCTCTCTCTCTCTCTCTCTCGTCTGTGTGTGTGTGTGTGTGTATGTGTGTGTGTGTGTGTGTGTGTGTGTGTGTGTGGTGTGTGTGTGTGTGTGTGTTGTGTGTTGTGTGTGTGTGTGGGTGTGTGTGTGTGTGTTTGGTAACCAGGCCATGTAAGAAGCATATCATAGCAAATCACCTGGGACTAAAGTGTGTTTTGTCTATCGTGTTTTTTTCATGCTGGTATTTTGTGGATTGGAATGTTTCATTTTCATGTATATAGTGTAGGCAGAGCAGAACGTTTTTTACTTTGCCCTCGGGTTGTATCAGAATAGAGATGAATGTGTGAGACTCTATTCCCCAAAAGAGCGGAATGATTGTATGTGCTGAGTGCACATTTGCCAGAATGAATGCGGGGATAAGCGTGGTGTGTCATGCCTGATTTCACGTCTCACTTAATTCATTTAAGCAAGACCATCACGAATTTTCCTGCCTTATACAGCCTTGTCTTCTACAGATTTTAACACCATGTTTAGAATTCAGTTCCTGTCAAAAATATGAAAGGTCACCCGGTTTTTCTGTCAAAAATAAATGAAAACATCATTAACCGAGTGTATACAACTGAGAAGTATTAAATATTGACCAGATGGGGAGAACAAGCGAAAAGAAACCGGAACTGACAAGAAACAGAGGTGCACCACAAAATGAAGCAAAAGAATGAAAAGATGCAAAAAGGACTAAAACCTGTAATTCTAATGAGAAAACACAAAAAAAAAAGTGACAGAACGAGAGGGGAAGAACCTGTGTCAGCAAATGCATTTACTGCCACTCTGCCGCTCCCTTTTTTTCTCCCCCAAAAAAAATCTGGTCCTGTTTCTTTTTGTTTTAGTTCCATTTCCACTATTGCCATTTTCCGTTTTTTTTGTTTTTTTTTTAGTTTTCGTTGGTGAACATTCTCATCAACTTTAGGCAGAGAGAGAGAGAGAGAGAGAGAGAGAGAGAGAGAGAGAGAGAGAGAGAGACAGACAGACAGACAGACAGACAGACAGACAGACAGACAGAGACAGGGAGACTGATAGACAGAGAAAGGCATTCATACTGATAGACAGACAGAAAGACAGACACACAGAGGCAAACTGAGGGAAGGCTGTCCTGGATTCTCTGGCGTATGTTTTGTTTTTTTTTTTTTTCTTTTTTTTTTTGTGACACCCCAATCGCCACCGGGGCAAAGGCAGATGGGAATGATCGAGTATTATGTGCTGATGTCTGTGAGAGAATCTGTAGCTGGGAGCTTGTACTGCTGTGTGTGCATGACCTCTTTGGTCCACGGGAGGTCAAGGATGCTTCCGACTTGATCGTCATCTGGGGTCAATCTGTCTTTACAACCAGAGGTCGGATTTCCCTTCCAAAAGAAATGTGTGCACTATTGTCTGTGTACGTACGGGCGGCCGTGAGTACGTGTGTGCGTGTGTGTGTGTGTGTGTGTGTGTGTGTGTGTGTGTGTGTGTGTGTGTGTGTGTGTGTGTGTGTGTAAGTGTGTGTGTGTGTGTGTGTTCGTGCATGCGTGCACAAATTAATCCGACTGTAATTCACAGTATGCATTTTTCCAGAAGAGAATTAATCATCGAGGGTATTGTCTGACCAAACTAAGGTTTCCTTTACGGGCCGTTCTTGGTGTTTCCCATACATTTCATTTCATTTTTGAGCCTTTCTGTGTGATTTTCTTTTATAACAAACTCTCTCTCTCTCTCTCTCTCTCTCTCTCTCTCTCTCTCTCTCTCTCTCTCTCCAATTGCTTTTTAACATCGAAGCAGCATATCTGGTATTCAGTGAGTGGATTTGTGCTACTTCCAGTGAGTGCTTCTGTGGCGCATAGAGGCTATCATATGGCAGAGGGACTGAAATACTCACACGCTCCAAACACGGGATCAGGAAACTAAGAAGGGTTGCCGGCATTCGCTTATTCATGTCCTCATACAGAATGAGGCATCGAAGGACAGGTCAACTCCAGTATCTCTCCCTTGCGGTCTCAGGGACGTTTACAAAATTCAAGGAATCGTGTAGCACATCATGTCAACAGCGAATTAGTTTTTGAGTAAAAGCGAAAGTGGAGGAGAATTACAATCTAATTCAGCCCTCCTTCTATTTAAAATCCCATCTCTAGTGTGACACAAACAACGTGGATATTCATATGACCTTTTTAATCATACAATCATGTTTATGGAAGGTTTTTTTTTTTTTTTTTTTTTTTTTTTTTTTTTTTTTTTTTTTGGGGGGGGGGGGGGGGGTGGGGGGGGGGGGTGCGGGGGGGGGGGAGGGGGGGGGGGTGGGGGGGGGGGGGGGGGGGGGGGGGGGGGGGGGGGGGGGGGGGGGGGGTGGGGGGGGGGGGGGGGGGGGGGGGGGGCTGGGGGTGGGGGGGGGTAGGGGGGGGGGGGGGGGGCGGGGGGGGGGGGGGGGGGGGGGGGGGGGGGGTGGGGGGGGGGGTCGGGGGGGGGGGTTGTGGGGGGGGGGGGGGGGGGCGGGGGGGGGGGGGGGGGGGGCGGGGGGGCGGGGGGGGTGGGGGGGGGTGGGGGGGGGGGGGGGGGGGTGGGGGGGGGGGGGGGGGGGGGGGGGGGGGGGGGGGGGGGGGGGGGGGGGGGAGGGGGGGGGGGGGGGGGGGGGGGGGTGGGGGGGGGGGGGGGGGGGGGGGGGGGGGGGGGGGGGGGGGGGGGGGGGGGGGGGGGGGGGGGGGGGGGTGGGGGGGGGGGGGGGGGGGGTCGGGTACCGAAAATAGTAACATTTCCTGATTGGTAGGCGAAATTTTAGAATATTTTTACTCTCCAGAGCCGCCAGTTATCGTCCTTACCACTTGGACCCCAGGGTCGATCTCAAGTACCTTGCTGTCGGACTGCAGGGCTTTTGGAACAGCTGTGGAGATGGTTTTGAAAGAAATGGAAAATACGTTATCACACTGCTTTCCCCCCTCGCACTCTCCTCTGATTGTGTGATGCACGTCCTTTGTGTCTGTCTTTGTCTTTGTCTCTAGATAAGTCTCTCTCTCTCTCTCTCTCTCTCTCTCTCTCTCTCTCTCTCTCTCTCTCTCTCTCTCCTTTG
>JADBJO010024955.1:12500-24447 GCA_016801955.1 Conus betulinus
CTGCCGTCCTGTCTGTCTGTTCTGTCTGTCCTGTCTCTCTCTCCTCTCGCTCTCTCTCCCTCTCCTCTGATTGCATATTTCCAGAGAGAAACAAGTGAAGAGGAACAAAGAAAAACAAAAGAGAAAGACGGTGGAAGGTTGACAAGAGAGAAATGACAGGGAACGGGGTAAAAGAAGAGCGAGAGGAGTAGTAGGTGGTGGGGTGGGGGGGGGGGGGGGGGACCTGGCTGGGGGGGGTTGGGTGGGGGGGGGGGGTGGTGGGATAAAACAAAAGTGACGGCTGCAGGGAGGTCACAAGAGACCTGCATTACGTCCATGGTGACACTCTCTTAGTGGGTGTTAGGTCCTGCCAAGGCGTTCCATGGACGCTAATTTCCTTGTTTTGTATGACACTGTCGTCCCCTGCCAGAGAGAGAGAGAGAGAGAGAGAGAGAGAGAGAGAGAGAGAGAGAGAGAGAGAGAGAGAGAGAGAGACTGGGTAAAGAAACCAGGTGAAAAAGTGACGGTCTCAGGAGAGGGAAAAAAAAAAAAGAGCCATTAGAGATTGTTGATCCCACTGCCACCATCATGTCTGTGTCAGGTGTCTACTAACTTACACTAATATTCTATGGGAATATTTGTTTCGCTGAGAGAAAACGCATAATAGAGAGAGAGAGAGAGAGGAGAGAGAAGAGAGAGAGAGAGAGAGAGAGAGAGAGAGAGAAGAGAGACAGACAGACAGACAGACAGACAAGACAGAGACAGGACAGACAGGGGACCGAGACAGAGCAGAGAGAGACAAAGGCAAGAGAGAAAAGACAGAGGCTCCTGCAGAGACAGAACGCTTTTCTTAACACATGCGGAGGTCTTTCAGCAGTGTTGCTAACACATAAGCTAACTTTCAGCGAGAATGTTGTTCTGTAAAGCAAACACATAAGAGAGAGAGAGCGAGGAAGAGAGAGATGAGAGAGAGAGAGAGCAAGAGAGAGAGAGACAGACAGACAGAATAGAGAGAGAGGAGAGAGAGAGAGAGAGAGAGAGAGAGAGGTAGAGGGAGAGAAGAGAGACGTGTACAGAAGACTGGGAGGCCAACAGGGACAGACAGACGGTGGACCGACAGACAGACAGACAGGCAAACCAAAACGGACTGATAAGAGCCAGAGAGAGCCCAGACATACAGAGAGCAAGGCTGACTGAGACCCAAATGTAAGAGACACACAGACAGGCACGCAGACAGACAGACGGACAGACAGACCTCAGATAGTTAACCAGATACAGAGACAGTAAGTGACAGACAGACAGAGAGACCGACATGGACAGAAACAAATAGTGCCACAGCCCACAGCCACAGAAAAAAAAAAAGAGGTTACTGTCACCACAAAACTTTAGAACCCTACCACCATCCTCAAAAACCTCACTCTTTCCCCTACTCCGTACTCTGCTTCGAAATGCCATGGAGAATTGTGGTACAAAGCCGTTTGTTTAAATTTCCCCACTTTGGTTCTCACGTAGCATGTTCCACGAAACAGCAAACCGATGCCAAGTCCCTTGCATTGAGGTTAGTGTCTGGGTTTGACGTCATTCATCAAATAGCGTCATTCCTTCTAATATGTCGGTTTCTGCCTGGAGGTATCAGATGCAGGCAACACTTCGTCCTTCGTCCTTCGTTCTTTTTTCCGTCGCGTGCACACATACACATACACGCGCGCGCGCGCGCGCGCTCGCACACTCGCACACACACACACACACACACACACACACACACACACACACACACACACTTAACACACACACATACGCACACACACAACACTACACACACACACACACACACACACACACACACACACACACACACACACCAACACGCACACACACACACACACACACACACCCACACACACACAATGATTATGCGTTTTGCTCACAAGAAAACATTATGCCATTCTTATACATGTATCTACCAAGGCTGTCTAATTCAGTTTAGTAAAGGTTGTAGTAGTAGTTAAGTGTCTTTTAGGAGTATTTTTCCTTATTGGGAAACTCCATCCATATGCACAGATCGTCAGCATACTACACAACTGTGATACTTTTGTTTATATGTTTTGGAAGATCACAGAGTAAATTATAAAACAACATTGGGGCTATTACAGAGCCTTGTGGAATTCCCATTTGTAATGATTTACATTCATAGTACGTATTTTCTACTTTAACTAGTAACTCTGTCTTGAACAAATTCTCTGATAATAATATACAGATTGCCAGACAGACCTATGTTTCTTAATTGAATAACAATCTGGCATGCCAAACAGTATCGAAAGCTCTTTTAACATAAAAAAAAAAAAATGTAGCCAAAACGCTTTTTTCGTTTTGCATATTGTTTTTAATTTGTGTTGTTATTTTAACTATATGATCGATGACTGATCTTCCTTTTCGAAAACCGGCTTGATTATGTCTACCACAATGATAAATCGTAACATATATGGTGTTATCTAACAATGGCGCTGATACAAGCGATTTGCCATCTTTTAAAATGTCGGTTCTGAAATCTATTAATTTGTAAATACCGTTTCGAACAGTTTTCTCTTGTAAATGATTCAGAAAACACACACACACACACACACACAACACACACACACACACACACACACACACACAACCCTACCACATCCCACACCACAACATGTGTGTTGCTTGCTGTGGCTGAAAAAAAAAAAAAATCATTTGATTAATTAGCAACATGTAAACAGCATTTCTCATTTACAAGGTGAAAAAAAAATATGTACCAATACAAAAATTTCATTCCGGGAGACTTTAAATTAAAACTTGATGCCTTAAAAAACTAAATATACAGACGAAGCAAAATGTATTTGTGGAGAACGAAGAATAACCAGCAAGCATCTGCTGTTTGACTGTTTACCTCTTCAAGCTCATTTACCACCATTGTCAGGCATGTCTATGCGTAATTGTCTTTTCAGATTTAAAATTTTTGACTTGAATGTTTTTTTTTTCCCTTTAATTTGTAGACCTGTTAATATTTTGCTTTAAGCTTATTTGCAGGCATGATGTAGGGATGTTTAGAGGGATATTTATATGCATTTAACCACATTATGCATACACTTACAAAGTCTCATATGTTTATGCCTCCTCTCTGTCTCTCTGTCTCTGTCTCTCTATCTCCACCTCTCTCTCTCTCTCTCTCTCTCTCGCTCTCTCTCTCTCTCTCTCTCTCTCGTCTCTCTCACTCTCTCTCTCGTTTATATCACCTCTCTCTCTCTCTCTCTGATCTACTGCTACTCTGCTCTCTCTCTCTCTACTCTCTCATCTCTCTCTACTTCTTTTCGTTTACTACAGATGTGAACAGACGCACCTGAAGTACACAACGCCTGCTGCTGCACACGGCTGCTACACACACTACTACTACTACTCACACTACTACTACTACACATACTACCACACTACTACACACATACGCACGCACGCACGCACGCACGCACGCACGCAAGCACACACAACACACACACACCACACACACACACACACACATGTTTACACACGTGCGCGCACGCGCGCAAGCGCGCACGCGCACACACACGTACGCAAGCACACACATACGCACACACACACACACACACACACCACACACACCACACACACGCGCGCGCGCGCGCGCGCGCCATAACACACACACACACACACACACACACACACACACACACACACACACACACACACACACACACACACACAGATATTGATGCAGGGCTTTCCTCGTTTCTTCCGCAAGCACGCACGGATGCATGCACGCGCACGCACACACCACCACACACACACACACACACACACACACACACACACACACACACACACACACACACACACACACAGATATTGATGCAGGGCTTTTTTCCTCGTTTCTCCCTATAGTCTCCTTGTTCACTGCAAGGATAGCCTCCTTGGGGAAAAACGTCATTTTGCTGGCTGATCTATACCTGATCTTTTAAAGAACACTTTTTTTGTATCTGCCTTTTTTGTTCCTTCCTAGTTGCATTTCTGGTGTGATCCTGACATTGCCTTTTCTTTTCTTTTTTTTTTTTTTTTTTTTTTTTTTTTTGCTTATCATCTAAAGGACAGTTCAGTGGAATGTTTGGTTCCATGGAGGTAAGGACGAAAGATATAAAGGGGGACATGTGAACCAGTCAAACTATAAAACATTAAGGCTACTATGAATGGGTAATTACTTATTAATGCTTTACTAATAATGTATTACAGTAGAATTTATTCATTGCCCACTTTCTCCTTTTTTCTTTCTTTCTACCTTCTTTTCCTTTCTTTCTCGTCTTCTTTCCTTCTTCTTTCTTTTTTTTTTTTTTTTACTTTCTTTCTTTTTTCTTTCTTTTTTTCTTTTCTTTTCTTTTTCTCTACTTTTTCCCCCTTTCATCTCTGTCATTTTTTCTTTCTCTTTCTTTTCTCTTTTCTTTCTTTCTTTCTTTCTTGCTTTGTTTATTATTATTATTTATTATTATATTTTTATTTTTTTTTTTTTACTTTATTTTTTTTTTTTTTATTTTTTTTTTATTATTATTATTTTGTCTTTCTTACACTTGTTCTTTATTTCTGTTTTTCTTTTTTTTATTAAGTTTATTTGTCCTTCTTTCTTTCTTCCTTTCTTTCTTCTTTCTTTCTTTCCCTCTCTTCTTTCTTTCTTTCTTTCCCTCTTTCTTTCTCTCCCTCCATCGTGAATGTGTCACTTCATGAAACAACAGAACGTAAAACTACTTTATAAACAGCAACAGCAACAACATGTAGAAATGATAAAAGGCATGAGAGCTAGAAAAACTGTACCCCTATCACCAAACCCCCTCACACCACACCACCCCCCCCACCCCCCACAAACCCCAACGCCCCCCACGCCCCCCCCCCCACGCCCCCTCCCCACCCCCCCAGTATACCCCCCCCCCCACCCCCCCCCCCCCCCCAGCGCCGACCCCACCCTACCCAAGTCTGACACCTTCCCTGCTCCTTTCACTGTCTTCAAATGGCAGAGGAGGGGGGGGGGGGGGGGGGAGGGGGGAGTTCGTTGAACAAAGCCGTTTTTTCCCCCCCACACCCCCCCCCACCCCCCCCCCCCCCCCCCCCCCCCCCCCCCCCCAACTTTAGTTCTCCCATTCCATGTTCCACGAAACAGCAACCTAATGCAAGGTCCTGCATGGAGGCTAGGGACTGGGTTTGACGTCAGTGAAACAACTGCCATTCTTTCTCATTTGTGAGCCGCTCTCTAGAGGCATTAGAGGCGGGGAAACAATTATGCTGGTTTCCTCCTCCCGATGCGTGCGTCCGGCTGTACAGCGAAATGAATCTTCCAGGACAGCATGCTGCAATGGAGAAGAAAGGAAAAATGTCTGAGAGAGAGAGAGAGAGAAGAGAGAGAGAGAGAGAGAGAGAGAGAGAGAGAGTTTGAGAGGACAGGAGAGAGAGGAGAGAGAGAGAGAGAGAGAGGAGGGGAGAGGGAGGGAGGGAAAGGCAGCAGAGAGACAGACAGACAGGCACAAACGTGGGCAGATAGGACAGACAGACAGTCACGCACACACGCTTACGCGGAGAGAGAAACACACACCACACACACACACACACACACACACACACACACACATGTATCGTCGAGGCACAGTCACACAATTGTGCTTCGTTCTCGGTGCTTCAGTTGACTACATACACCTTGCCCCGCCCCCCCCCCCCCACATGTAATCGTCGAGGCCCCCCCCCCCCCCCCCCCGGTGCCCCCCCCCCCCCCCCCCCCCCAACCCCCCCCCCCCCTCCCCCTTCCTCCCAACCCCCCCCCCCAAGGGTGAAGAAACAGAACGTTAACGGCCTGTCCGCGACACCTCACAGAATATTTAGGGCTCGGCGTTTGCCCTGTTTTGTGCGCTCGGCTCCATTCCAAAAGAAATTAACAACAATGAGTGAGTCCTCTGTGTAACATGCATGGCCAATCCGTCTTCGCAAAGAGAGAAAAATAAGAAGAGAGAGAGAGAGCTCTGAGAGAGAGACGAGAGAGAGAGAGAGCGAGAGGCAGGCAGACAGACCGAGAGACAGAACGAGAGAGAGACAGAGAGACTGACTGACAGATAAAGAGAGAGAGGAGAGAGAGAGAGAGAGAGAGAGAGTGAGAGACAGACATACAGAGCGAGAGAGAGAGAGAGAGCAGGCAGACAGAGAGACAGACAGAGAGGAGAGAGAGAGAGACAGACTGACATATAAAGAGGAGAGAGAGAGAGAGGAGAGAGAGACTGAGAGACAGACATAGGAGAGAGAGTGAGAGGAGAGAGAGAGAGAGAGAGAGAGAGAGAGAGAGAGAGGGGGAGGAAGGAAGTGGGCAAAAGAGTTGCACTGGTTATGAGGAAAAAAGAACCAAAGACTTTCTCCGTTTCCACTTCCGTAGGGTCTTCCCAAAGTCTGGTCACAGTGCGCTAATAGTTCAGAGCAATTTCTAGCTCCCTAAAAGACGTCAAGGGGAAAGCGAGAGGATAAGTGGAAGAGGATGAAAGAGAGAGAGAGAGAGAGAGAGAGAGAGAGAGGAGAGAGAGAGAGCGAGAGAGAGAGATGGGTGGTGGAAGAGGTTACAGATCCAGTCCAGAAGAGGAAAAAGGCGAAGAGACAAAAGGGGTGAAGGTCCGGGATGCAGACTATTTCCTAATCAAATCATTGCTCCAAAAATTGCGATAACACTCCAGAGAGAGTCGAGAGAGAGAGAGAGAGAGAGAGGGAGAGAGAGAGGGAGAGAGAGAGGAGAGAGAGAGAGGGTAAAACAAAATAATTTTGATCATATTTGATCGTGCTAATCAAACTGGGAAGAGATAGTTATGCGCATCTAAGAGGATTCTGCTAAACACACACACACACACCCACACACACACACACAACACACACACACAACACACACAAGAAACTGAAAAAAAGACCCTAGCGTAAGAACTAAATCTGGTCCACACACACACACACACACACACACACACACACACACTGATATTGATGCAGGGGCTTTCCTCGTTTCTTTCTTCCTTATAGTCTCCTTGTCCACTGGGAGGATAGCTGTCTTGGGAAAAACGGTCATTTTGGTTGGCTGATCTATACTTGATCTTTTAAAGAACATGTTTTTTGTATCTGCCTTTTTTTTGTTCCTTCCTTGTGCATTTCTGGTGTGATTCTGACATAGCTTTGTTTCCTTTTTTTTTTTTCTTTTTTTTTTTTTTTTTTTTTCGCTTTTCATCTTAAGGACAGTTCAGTGGAATGTTTGGTTCTAAGGAGGTAAGAACGAAATATATAGATGGGGGACTGTAAACCATTCAAACTATGAAACATTGAGGCTGCTGTTACTAATGCTTTTATTTATATATTACAGTTGAGTTATCGTCGTCTTCTTGTTCTACTTTCTCCTTTTTTTTCTTTCTACCTTCTTTTGCTTTCTCCCTCTCTTGGGGGTTCCTCTTCTTTTTCCTTTTTTTGTTTTTTTTTTTTTTTCGTTCTTTCTTTCTTTTTTTTTACTTTCTTTTTCTTTTTTTTCTTTCTTCTTTTTCTTTTTTTCTTTTTTTGTTTTTTCATCTCTGCCATGTTTTTTTTTCTTTTTTTTTTTAGCTTTTTTTTTGCCTTTCTTTCACTTCACTTGCTCTTTATGTCAGTTTTTCTTTCTTTCTGCTTTTTTAAATTTTCTTTTTGTCTTTCTTTCATTCATTCTTTCTTTCTTTCTCTCCCTCCATCGTGAATGTGTCTCTTCATGAAACAACAGAATGTAAACTACTTTATAACTGCTACAGCAAAACACAACAACAACAACAACAGCAACACAACAACAAAGTAGAAATGATAAAAGGCATGACAGCTAGAAAACTTTACCTTATCACCATCCCCCCCCCCCCCCCCCCCCCCCCCAATCCCCAACCCCCACTCTACCAAAGTCTGATACCTTCCCTGCTCCTTTCTGTACCTTCAAATACCATGGGGGCTTTGTTGAACAAAGCCATTTATTTTAATCCCCCCGCCCCCCCCCCCCCCTCCCCAGTTTGGTTCTCCCATTCCATGTCCCACGAAACAGCAACCTAATGCAAGCTGCTGCATGGAGGCTAGGGACTGGGTTTTGACGTCAGTGAAACAACTGCCATTCTTTCTTCTCATTTGTGAGTCGCCTTCCAGAGGCATTAGAGGCGAGAAAACAATTATGTCTGGTTTCCTCCTCCTCCTGATGCGTGTGTCCCGGCTGTAAAGTGAAATGAATCTTCCAGGACAGCACGCTGCAATGGAGAAGAAAGGAAAATGTTCTGAGAGGAGACGAGATGAGATGAGAGAGAGAGAGAGGAGAGAGAGAGAGAGAGAGAGAGAGAGAGACAGCAGACAGGGGACGAGACAGAGAGAGAGGGGAGGGAGAGAGGGAGGGAAAGGCAGACCCCGACCCCCCCCCACCAACTATACCACCAACCGAAATAAAACCCCATAAATAATAAAACCACCCAATTTATAATACCATACCCATAAAACTCCCCCCAAACCCCCAACGCCCCCCAAAAACCCCCCCCCCCCCCCCCCCCCCACCCCCCCCCCCCCCCCCCCCCTAATACCCCCCCCCCAGAACCACCCCGCCCCCACCCCCCCCCCCCCCCCCCCCCCCCCCCCCAAAACCCCCTATAAACCCCCCAACCCCCCCGTACCACCAAATAGAAAACCCCCCAATATAACCAAACCCAACCCCCCCCCCCCCATTCCCCCCTCCCTCCTCACAAAACCCCCCCACACCACCCAAGGGTTGAAGAAACAGAACTGTTAAATTAAATATGCCTATCCTGACGACCTCACAGAAATATTTTGGTCTTTAGTTTCTCGCCTCTTCGCCGTTTGCCATTTTGCCCTGTTTTGTGCGGCGTCCTGCTCCATTCCTCGAAAAGAAATTTAACAACAATGTTTGTGATCCGTCTGTTATAATACTATGCGTGGCCAATCGCATCCGTCCTTTTGGCAACCGAGCAGAAAGAGCAGAAAAAGTAGAGAAGAGAGAAGATGAGAGGAGCGAGAGAGAGGGCGATGAGAGAGAGACATTTTTCATCGATAGAAGATGATAGACAGACAGACAGAGAGAGAGAGAGAGATAGAGAGAGAGAGAGAGAGAGAAGAAGAGAGAGGAAGTGTGGTAGTGGTGGGTTGGGCAAAAGTTGCACTCTCAGTGAGGAAAAAAGAACTAAAAACTCTTTTCCTCTTCTTTCTGTTCATTTCTTTCTTTCTTTCCTTTCTCTTTCTCTTACTAAAGAAAAAGACAAGAACTTTCCTTTCTTTCCTTCTTCTTTCTTTCTCTCCGTTTCCTCCCACTGCCATAGTCTTGTTCGTTTCCCAAAGTCGGTCCGTTTACGTTGCGCGAATAGTTCAGAGCAATTTCCTAGCTCCGTAAAATAACTCACGGGCGAAGCGAGAGGATAAGTGGCCCCGAGAGAGAGAGAGAGAGAGAGAGAGAGAGTGGTGGTGGTGAGAGTTAAAGATCACCAGTCCAGAAGGAAAAAGGCGATAGACAAAATAGGGTGAAGGTTGGGATGCAGACATATTTTTCTCTAATCAAATCACACATCGCTGATATCATCTGCGCCTCCCAAAAAATCGTGGATAACAATCAGATGAGAGAGAGCAGAGAGGAAGGAGGAGAGGAGAGCGAGAGAGAGAAGAAGAGAGAAGAGAGAGGGTTACAACAAAATAATTTGGATCATATTTGATCCTGCTGAATCATCTGGGAAGAGATCGTTATTTATGCAGCACTAAGGTATTAGGGCTAAAACACACACAACAACACACACGGACACACACACCCACACACACTACACACACACACACACAGAAACTGAAAAAAGAGAGTTTTTATTTCCACCCAGGAAAGGAAAAACCCTTGTTTGAGAACTAAATCTGTGTCCACACACACACACACACAAACAAACACACGCACAACAAGCGCGCGTCGCGCGCACACACACACACAGCACACACACACACACCACACACACACCACATCACACTGATATTGATACAGAACTTTCCTTCCCTGGGGTTCTTCCTTATAGTCTCCCTTTTTCATGGAGGATACGCCTTTCTTGGGTTAAAACGAGCGCATTTTGCTGGCTCCTGATCTATCTATACTTGATCTTTTAAAAAGAACATGTGTTTTTTTTTTTTTTTTTTTTTTTTTTTTTTTGTTTTTTTTTTTTTGTATTTGCCTTTTTTCGCCTTTTGTTCTTTTCTTCCTAGTTGCTATTTTTCTGGTGTGATTCTGACATAGTTTTTTTTTTTTTTTTTTTTTTTTTTTTTTTTTTTTTTTGCTTTTCATCTTTAGGCACGTTCAGTGGAATGGTTGGTTCAGGGGTATGGACGAAATACATATAGAGGGGGAACTGTAACCATTTCAAACTATGGAAACATCAAGGCGTCTGTGTAACCTGGCTATTTCTACTAATGTTTTTTTATTTATACCATTACACCGACTGTTGACATCCTCTAAAATTTTATTCGTTGTCCTACTTTCTTCCCGCCTACTGTTTTTATTTATCACTTACAGAGCCCGTGTTCTTTTATACTATCTCTTTATATTTATTCTTTGTCCACTTTCTCCTTTTTTTCTTTCTCTTTCTACTTCTTTTTTCTTTTTTCTTTGCTTTCTTCTTCCCCTCATCTCGATCTTCTCTTCCTTCTTGCCTTCGTTCGTTCTTTCTTTTTTGTTCTTTTACTTTCTTTTCTTCCTTTTTTTGTGTTGTTCTTTCTTTCTTTTCACAATCTTTTTTTTTCTTTTTTTCGCACTCCTTTCTCTTTCATTCATATCTCTCTGGCCCATTTTTTTTGTTGCTATTTTTTTTCTTTTTGTTTTTTTTTTTATTTTTTTTTTTTTTTTTTTTTTTTTTTTTTTTAATCCTCTTTTTTTTTTTTTTTCTTTTTTTTTTTGTTTTTTTTCTTTGTTTTTCTTTTTTTTTTTTTTTTTCTTTCTTTTTCTTTTTAAGCTTTTTTTTCCCTATTTTGTTCTTTCTTTCTTCGTATCTTCTCTCTTTCGCTTCTCTCCTTCCCCTGCCACACATCATGAAATGGTGGTCTCTGTCTCTCTTCATGAAACAACATCCCGTACACTACTCTTATATCATCTAAGAAAAAAAAAAAAAAAGTAACATGATAAAAGGCATGACCGGTAGACAACTACTGTTAAGCACCCTTATCACATCCCCCCCCCCCCCCCCCCCCCTCGCCTCCTCCCCCCATGCCCCCCGCCCCCCCTCCCAACCCCCCACCCTAACCAAGTCTGATACCTTCCCCTGCTCGTTTTTCTGTCTGTACCTTCAAATGCCATGGGGGATTTCGTTATACAACAGGACAGCCGGTTAGTATTTTATCAACTAGTCCCCCCCCCGTCCCCTCCTCTTCTTTGTTCTCCCATTCCATGTTCCACGAAACAGCAACTAATGCCACTTTTCCTGCGTGGAGGTTAAGGACTGGGGGTTTGACGTCAGTGAAACAACGGCTGCCATTCTTTTCTCAGTTGTGAGTCAGCTCGCGCACGCACACATGCACACACACCACACACACACACACACACCCACCACACACTCTCCTCTCTCCTCCTCTTCATCTCGGCGTTCCTCTCTCTCTCTCTCCTCGTCCCCTCTCTCTCTCCCTCCCCCCCCCCCTCTCTCTCTCCTCCCCCCTCCTACATCCCTCTCTCTCTCTCTGCTCACACTTTGCGTCTCTCATTACCCCTGGTAAAATGAAATTTCGTTTCGTTCGTCCGTACTCTCTGCTCTCTCCTCTCTTCGCTCTCTCTCTTCTCTCTCTCTCTCTCTCTTATTTGATTCGATGCAGGGCTTTTCTCGTTTTCTTCTGTCCTCATAGTCTCCTTGTTCACTGCAAGGATAAGCCTCCTGGGAAATCTTTACCTGATGTAATACCTATCTTTGAAAGA